>PVLC010045499.1:0-11790 GCA_004027655.1 Graphiurus murinus | reverse complement strand
ATTCATCTGTTGCTGGGCACTTGGGCTGTTTCCACCTTTTGCCTGTTGTGAATAGTGCTATTTTATACACACACACACACACACACACACACACACACACACACACCACACCACACCACACACACAAGTTTTTGTTTTGCCAAAGGACAAAACTACAATTTTTTTTTTTAGCTAAGCTGGGGTATTCACTGTGTTGCCCACACTCGCCCTAAACTCCTGGGCTCAGGTTATCCTTCCCCCTCACTCTCCTGAGTAGCTGGGTGTAGAGGGAAGCCTTCATGGTGCCTTAAGCTAAATATCATAATTGGATTTATTTTCACTTCCAGGATCATGCAGCACTGCATTCCATGAAGCAGAGTAAATGTTGCAATAAGCTGTGGGGAGAGCTTTGTTGTATAAACAGAGAAAGGCTGAAGCCAGCAAAAAGGAAGAACAGAAAACAGATTGTTATTTCAAAGTTACTTTCCTTGTAAAGTGGGGAAAGGAAGATAGAACTATAGAAAAAAATAATAACTGATTAGTTAACATCGGGTTACTTCAGGCTACTTTCTTGTGTATAAGGAATAAGGCAGAGGGAAACTGATCTGTTTGGGATTTTTTTTTTTTTTTTTTTTTTTTTGCGGTACTAGAGATTTAACCCAGGGGCATTCTACCTCTGAGCTACACCCCCAGCCCTATTTTTTATTCTTTATTTTTGAAACAGGGTCTCACTAAATTGCAGAGGGCCTCAGTAAGTAGCTGAGGCTGGCCACGAACCCAGACCCTCTTGTCTCAGCCTCCCAAGTACCTGTTTGGGAAATTTGGCTGTTGTCTTTCATTCTTCCTGGATTCTTTCTCTTTTTTTTTTTTTTTTTGCAGTACTGGGGATTGAACCCAGGGGCATTCTACACCCCTAGTCCTATTTTTTATTCTTTATTTTGAAACAGTCTCTCTAAGTTACAAAGGGCCTCACTAAGTAGCTGAGGCTGGCCTCCAACCCGGATGCTTCTGTCTCAGCCTCCGAAGTACTGGAATTACAAGCATGCACCACCATGCCTGACTCTTCCTGGTTTCTTGAAAAGTCACATAAGCACCTTAGTTTTGTACGATCAGGTGAAACTCTGTGTGTGTGTGTGTGTGTGTGTGTGTGTGTGTGTGTGTACGCGTGGGATTGAACCCACGGATATTCTACCTCTGAGTAGGGTCTCACTAAATAGCTGAGGCTGGATACGAACCCGAATCCTCCAGTCTCAGCCTCCTAAGTACTGGGATTACAAGTGTGCATCACCACACCTGTCAAGAGAATTTTTTAAAAAAGATTTCTTTGTTCTGACTTCCCTTACGAAATCAGATCTGGGCCAGCTCTCTAAGGGCAGCTTTGGGTGGGGATGTGCTTTGCTTCCTCATAGCTCCTACCTGGCTTCTCTCCCACCTGGTCAAGGAGGGCCTTGGGTTTTTCAATCCCATCTAAGTAGCTTGATGGCCCCGATAAGTGTTGACCTTGGTTCTGTGAGTTGACACCACTTGGTCTCCTGGCTCTCCTCCAGCTCCTTAACTCCCTCCACATTAAACACATATGCACGCACACACATTTTTCTTAAAGCCTTGCCAGTTCTCTTTAAGTATACAAAAAGAAGTGGCCTTTTTGGCGATTGGGGTATGGGCAGCCAAAGTAAATCAGTGTTGTTTGTGCTAGAACTTTTAAAATGACAAAGTGATGGGATTGGTTTTTATGTTTAAAAAAAAAACGACTGGGATGTGGGCAGCCAAAGCAAATCAGTGTTGTTTGTGCTAGAGTTTTTAAAATGACAAAGTGATGGGATTAGTTTTTATGTTTATGAGCAAATTGCATTGATTGGTATGAGCTTCTAGAACTCTTAACTCCTTAGGAGGAGCCACCTGTTTCCCCCTTAGCGAGGCCCTACCTACCTTAGTCTGTTTCTTAGGATTAGTTGATAGAAATTGTAAAAATAAATAAATAAATAAATAAATAGAATTGAGGTTAAATACTCTGACAGTCAGATAGGGCATACATTCAAAGCAGAAAGAGCAGGAATTGCTCAGTGTCTGCCTGCATTGGGGATGGCTGGTGTGGGCAGGCCTGGCTGTCATGTTGTGTTGTAGCAATTGTACCAGATCCCCAGCCCTTTTTATTTATTTATTTATTTATTTATTTATTTATTTATTTATTTATTTATTTTATTTTGAAACAAGGTCTCACTAAGGCTAGCCTCGAACCTGTGATCCTCATGTCTTAGCCGCCCAAGTCCTGGGATTACGATTATACACCACTGTGCCTGGCTCTGATTTTTGTTTGTTTGTTTGTTTTCTGTCCTGGGGATTGAACTCTAGGACATTCTACTTCTAAGCTACACCCATCCTATTTTATTTTGAAATTCCCACCAGCCAGATGTGGTGGTGCATGCCTGTGATCCCAGTACTTGTGAGGTTGAGACAGGATCACAGGTTTGAGGACAGCCTCAGCAAGTGAGACTCTCATCAACCTAGTGAGACCCTGTTTCAAAACAAAATAAATAAAATAGGATTGGGGGTGTAGCTTGGAGGTAGAATGCCCTGGGGTTCAATCCTCAGTACCACAAATAAAAATAAATAAATAAATAAATAAATAAATAAATAAATAAATACCTAGTTACTGTGCGCTAGTCTCAAGCCACAATCCTCCTGTCTCAGCCTCTTAAGTACTGGGATTACAGGTGTGTGCCACCACACTTGGTTTACTTATTTATTTGTATTATTCCTGTGTATCAAAGAAACCCCCATCACCGATACTGCTGCCGAGGAGAAGTGAGTTCCTTTTTCAGGGCCAGTCCATCTGTGGCTGGTATGGGACATCCTATTGCCGAGGCAGGAGCGCCTTCTCTCTGGTTGCCCGGAGGCACCTGAGATCACCATGTGGTCCAAACGCAATCATTCTTTCTCTGCTTTGAGACATCTCTGAAGCGGGAGTAGGAGCCCGAGCCCAGGCGCCATGCAGATCACAGGGGCTTTCATCTATGTCTGCAGGCGCCCAGCATCTTGCCACCTGGCACCTGGCCAGTCTGTTGGGTAACAGGAGCCTTCCAGCTGCCTCTCCTTAGGGCTGCTGTCTGCCTCCTAAACCCCTTGCCTATTCTCTTTGAACTTCAGGCTCAGAGGAGAGAAACTGGCCCACCAAGGAGCCCAGAAAGTTAAGGCTCTGGATTCCAGCTCTGGGTCGGTCCAAGCATGCTCTTCATTGGTTCCTCAGGAAGGAGCCCAATGACCCCTCCATCCTCCAGGAGGCAGGGGACGGGGTGCAGTGGCACTCAGTAAAACCTGTCTCTCTGTGTAGGTGGGCTCCCCCAGGCTTCCCTGGGGCACTTCATCCTCCCAGGAAGGTAAAGGAGGACCCCATGTCCCCAGTATGGGGTAACTGCCTCCATCCTGCTGACATGGGGTTGTGCTGAAGTTGGAAAAGGGTCAGGTGGAGCTAGGCATGGTGGCACATGCCTATAATCCCAGTACTTGGGAGGCTGAAACAGGAGGATCACAGGTTCAAGGACAGAGTCAGAAATTTAGGGAGACCCTCAGCAACTGAGTGAGACCCTGTTTCAAAAATTATAAAATAGGGTTGGGGGTGTAGTTCAGAGTAGAATGACGCTGAGTTTAATTCCCAGTATAAAACACACACGCACGCGCGTGCACTCGTATGGGTCATGAAAGGTGTTCTAGGCTTACAAAAGATCTAGAGAAAACTTTGAGATCCCCAATACTAGCCTGACTGGCAGCTGGGTGTGCCAGGTTTTCGGCGGCAGGGAGGCCCAGCCTGGCACAGTTCAGCCCATGACCCTCTCCCCACAGCTCTGGAGACATGGAATATACTACCCCCCTGCCAATTGGAGGCCTCAGTTACATCCAGGGCTACACCAATTTCCCTCTTATCAACAAGACTGTGGGTTGGTGCCTGGATACCACAGCACAGAGGGTCCCTGACCGAGAGGCTTTGGTCGTCCTCCATGAAAACATCAGGCTGACCTTTGCCCAACTCAAGGAAGAGGTGGGTCCTGGCCTTGAACCTGCAGATGGGGCAGGTGCTAGTCCCCAGGCTGCCCTGGCTGGGTGATGCTGGAGAGTGGGCACATGACTATGGAGCAGTGGCTGGGGTTGTCTGAGAACCCAAGGGATGGCAGAATGCCCCTGGGTTCAATCCTTAGTACCATACACACAGAACAGCAGAGGTGGCCTAGATGCTCCCTGCTGCCTTAGTAGCTCCTGGAGCCCTGGGGAACTGTGTGCCCCAGCTCTCCAGTCCCTTTGTTCCTGGTGATTCTGTTCCTGGGCCAAGGCTGAGGGTGGGACTCGTGGTTCCCTTCCTGCTTGCCCCCCATCTCACTTTTGAACCCCATCTGTTCACACCAGGTGGATAAAGCTGCTTCTGGTCTCTTGAGCATTGGCCTCTGCAAGGGTGACCGGCTGGGCATGTGGGGACCCAACTCCTACGCATGGGTGCTCATGCAGTTGGCCACCGCCCAGGCGGGCATCATCCTGGTGAGGAGGGGTTGGCCTGGCACAGTGGGGTTTTTGGGGGGGGGGTGTCATCCTGGCTCCTAGGCCCCAGAATCAAACCAGTGCCCAGCTGGCTTCAGACCCAGCTTTCTCTCTAGGCCTACCTTAAGTCTCTTAAGGAGACCAGGCAGGTATAAGGTGCTGCCTTCTGACAGTAGAAGGGCAGTGGGAGGTCGATGTGTCTTCCAGGGATGGTGACGTACCCTCACTGTCCCCCCAGGTGTCTGTGAACCCAGCCTACCAGGCTATGGAACTGGAGTATGTGCTCAGAAAGGTAGGACCTGTTCCTGGGGGAGGGGCCCCGCTGGTGCCTGGCTCGGGGGCCAGAAGCTGACTGGGTGAGGGGGAGCAGGCACGGAGGGTGACCTTGCAGTGTGTCCTTTCTCAGGCTAGGTGTGGTTGGAAAGCCGCCTCAACTCCGTGAAGAGGGTGGTGGGTGAGACACAGGGCTGGTGTGGTTGTTGAGTGTGCAGCAGGTGTGTGTCAGTGTGGTAGTGTTCGTGTGTGTGCATGTATGGTGCGTGTGTCTCAGGGCCAGTTATATGTGTATTTGTCTGGGGGTGGAGTGCATGTGAGTGCTTTGGAGGTGTTAGTCCATGTGTGTGTGTGTGTGTGTGTGTGTGTCCCCGCGTGTGTACGTGCATGTCAGGGTAGCAACGCTTGTGTAGGAGACAGAGAGCAGCTAATTAGTGAAGCCTTCCTGAGAGCCCCAGTTCGGGGCTTCCTACTGACCACAGGTTGGGGACACCCATCCACAGGTGGGCTGCAAAGCCCTTGTGTTCCCCAAGCAATTCAAGACCCAGCGATACTATGACATCCTGAAGCAGATCTGTCCAGAGATTGAAAAGGCCCAGCCAGGAGCCTTAAAGAGTCAGAGGTGGGTGTGTCCTGGGTTTGGGGAGCATTACGCAGCATTCCTGGCTCCTTCACCCCCTACCAAGCCCCGGGACCGGGGTGTCTCCCAGAGCCCTCCTTCAGCCCCTCCTCACCATCCTCCTTATCCCCCAGGCTTCCAGATCTGACCACAGTCATCTCAGTGGACGAACCTCTGCCGGGGACCTTGCTGCTGGACGATGTGGTTGCAGCTGGTAGCACAGAACAGTCCCTGGCCCATCTCCAGCACACCCAGAAGTTTCTGTCCTGCCATGACCCCATCAATATCCAGTTCACCTCGGTAGGACAGAGGTTCCCAGGCCCCAAGCCCAGCTGACACAGCCTACCCCTGTGACCCTGCCCCAGAGATGGGGAGACAGCAGGGGAACACTGCTGTCCAACACTGGCCTCCAGTCACCCTCTCTGCCTTGGGCAATCAGCAGCTGGCGTCCCTGTCACACCACCCCTTCCAGGTCCTCTTGCTCCCAGTGCAGTGCAGATTCACTGCACCCCCCCAGGGCTCAGAGCCGCAGAGCTGGTAGAGCCTGCCCCCTGGTGTAGTTGATGCAAATTTGAGGCCCAGAGAGGAAGTTTCCCTAAGCCTGGCAGCTAGCGGGCAGCAGGGTTCCGAACCACCGTCCTGCTCGGTAAGAGTGTGGAGACCTTCTCTTTCACCTTTGTGGATCCCGGCCTCTGGCCCTGCACAGTGCATGGTGCACAGACTAAAGGAGCAACCGGATCCGGGCGACGATCTTGGGGCTCTAATTCAGAACCCTGTGCTCTACTGGACATATCCGAGGGTGGGAAGGAGATGAGGAGGAGGAGACCAAGCTGTCACCTGCCTGTCTTCTCAGGGGACCACAGGGAGCCCCAAGGGGGCCACCCTCTCCCACTACAACATTGTGAACAACTCCAATCTGATAGGCCGGCGCCTGAAAATGCACCTGAAGGTGAGGCTGACTGGCTGTGGGGAGGCTGGCAGGGGCGGGACGGCCTGCTGAGCTCCCCCTGCTGGCTGGAAGAGCTGGCTCCATGATAGACCCAGTCTCCTCTCTCCATCTTTAGACTCCGGAGGAGTTGCGGGTGATTCTGCCCAGCCCCCTGTACCATTGCCTGGGCTCCGTGGGCGGCACAATGGTGTCTATGCTGCACGGTGCCACCCTCCTCCTGTCCTCTCCAAGCTTCAGTGGCAAGAAGGCACTGGAAGCCATCAGCAGAGAGAAGTAGGCACTAGTGGACAGGCAACCTGCGGGCTGCTGAGACCCCCCCCCTCACCCCCAGTCCTCACTCCTGAGCCCTGATACCTTTCCAAGATGCCTCCTTCCTCCAGCCAGGACACCTGGGAGGGGGAGGGGGACTCCCAGGAAGGGACCCGTTCCTGCCTTGAGCTTTTCCTACCTATTCCCACAGCTCTGCCCATGGCTCTTGCTACAGGTCCATGGTGGGTGGAGGAGAAGAGGGAATTCCCTTCCACTTTCAAGCCTAATTTTGAGACACCCACCCCCTCTTCCTACACAGAGGCAGCTCCCTATATGGCACCCCAACGATGTTCGTGGACATTCTGAACCAGCCAGACTTCTCCAGTTACGACTTCTCATCCATTCGTGGAGGTGGGGTGAGGCTGGGGATGGATGGCTAGGCATGGGGAGGGGGCTGCTTCCGCCCAGGACTGGCCAGGGTGAGCCAGTCTTTAGGGGACAGGAAGGGCACTATAGAAACATGGGTGAGAGCAGGGGGTGATGGGTGATGGCGCACACCTGTAATCCCAGCATTTGGGAGGCTGAGATAGGACGATTGCAGGTTTGAGGCCAGTCTCAGCAACTTAGCCAGACCCTGTTTCAAAATAAAAAGTAAAATAGGACTGGGGGTAGAATGCCCCTCGATTCAATCCCTAGTAACCCCCCGCCAAAACAAAACAAAAAAACTTGAGAGGCTGAGACAGGAGGATCCCAGGTTCAAGGCCAGCCTCAGCAATTTCATGAGGACCTCTGCAACTTAGTGAGACCCTGTTTCAAAAATAAAAGAATAAGCCGGACGTGGTGACGCATGCTTGTAATCCCAGTACTTGGGAGGCTGAGACAGGAGGATCCGAGTTTGCAGCCAGCCTCAGCTACGTAGTGAGGCCCTCCGCAACTTAAAATATAGGGCTGAGAATATAGTTTGGAGGTAGAATGCCCCTGGGTTCAATCCCTGGTACCACAAAAAGAAAAGAATAAAATAGGGCTGAATGTGTAGCTTGGAGATAGAATGCCTCTAGGTTCCATCCCTAGTACCACAAAAGAAAGAAAGAAAGAAAGAAAGAAAGAAAGAAAGGAAGGAAGGAAGGAAGGAAGGAAGGAAGGAAGGAAGGAAGGAAGGAAGGTGTGAAGGAGGCAAATCTCCAGCATCCCTTGACACCAGGCCCAAGCCAGCTGGTAGGTGTGGTGGAAACAGGGGAGAGAAGGAATGTTCTCCCTCTAATGAGCAGTAGGTGAAGGGGTCCACCGGGCCTGGGGGAGGTGGAGTTGTGTCAGCCTCTCTCTGATTCAGGTGTGATTGCCGGGTCCCCTGCACCCCCAGAGCTGATCCGAGCCCTCATCACCAAGATGAATATGAGGGAGCTTGTGGTGAGTGGTGGCGGGAGCTGGGGTTGTGGGCGGGCAGTCAGGCCTGGGATTTGCCAAGGCCAGATCTCCAAAGAAGACCCCGAGACCAGTCCTCTCTCTAGAAAGCAGACATGGGAAAGGACAGCCTGACATCCTCAGCACCCAGCACGGTGTGGAGATAGGTGACAGGGGAGTAAGTGGTATACATACATAAATTTATATTTATAGAAATCTGGGGCAGAAACGCAGCAGGAGAGGACGTACAGCAAAGCACTGGTGTCCTGCGAGACGTCCTGGCAGGTGGGGGCTCGCAGAATTGGGGTACGAGCCTGAGACCCCTTCTGGAAGTGCAGGGCAGGGCAAGGGTCTGATGTTTGTTTCCAAATGGCAGGAAAAGAGGGAGCAGAGAAAGGATGGTTCTGGGAGGGTGGCCATCCTGATGACCACTCCATTCTGGTTCTGATGGACTCAGAGGTGTTGGTCACAGCTTCTCTGAGAGGAGCCATGGTGGGGCTGGGCATGATGGCTGGGGAAGGGCTCTGTGTCCCCTCTGCACCCCAATGGGTGGGTCCGGGCTGGCAGTGGAGTAGCCCAGGTCCCTGCCAGGACGAGCCTAGGTGAGTGCAGCTCTGTGCATCAGCAGGGCTGTGGGTGGCGGTGGGAAGGTCAGTAGTCACTCCAGCAGAAGGCAGAGGCCAGTCACCAGGACTGGCTGGGTCAGGACCTGTGGTGAGGCAAGGACTGGTGTTAGGACTCCAACAGCCCACTCCCTCCAATGGTAGGAGTCCTGGGCTATCCTTTCCTCCCCTAGAGGAGGTCCCCAGTTCTCCCCTCCTCTCCCTGTAAAAATGGAGGGTCTTCTCACCCTTCCAGCAGCATGGGTATCATGGGAGATACCAGCCTACTTGTTGGAATCTCTGAAGAAGACAAAGGGCAGCCCGCTTGCTCAAACCCCACCTGTTTAATGGCGGCCTGCTTTCTTGGACCTCTTGGTAGGGGACTTGCAGCTGCGGAGGGCATCTGTGTCACGGATATGCTGGCCCTTGAACTTGGCAGGTGAGGCACAGGTGGCATCCGGGCGAGAAGCCTTGGCTTCCAGCCACCTGAAGAGACAGAAAGTTGCTGAGGTCAAGGGAGAAGTGCGGGGATGCCAGGGGGAAGGGGCAGTGAGCTACGGGGCCAGGATAAACTTGACCATCCTGGGTTCCATGCCAATTAGGTAATAGTCTAGGATGTACACCCAGGATGTCTTAGTACTGGACCAGTGTGTTTTCACTCCATCAAATGAGGGGGAGGGGTTCTGGGGATAACTTGGGGGAATTCTCACCGCCGAAGGCCCTGAAGCTGGCAGGTACACTTCCAGGGGTTGTTGGTGAGGGTGAGGGTCTCCAGATTGTCAAAGGGGAAGTTGGAGGGCAGCTGGTTCAGGCGGTTGTTCTCCAGATGGACGTGTTTCAGTGTGGTCACACCCAGGAAGGCACCGTCGGAGAACTGGGGAGGCAAGGTGGGCAGGAGTGAGCGCCCCAGCCCCACTGTCCAGCCTCTCCCAGTCTTATCCCCCCAGAGAAGCGGTCTTCCCTGGACATGAGCACTGGCACCTTGAGGCGGGGCAGTTTTTAAAGCAGAGTGACCAAGTTGTCTGGATGAGCTAATCCCTTTGGAGATGGGAGATGTTGTTTCCAATATGCAGATGGCAAAAGGAAAAAAGTTCCTTCCTTTGGCCAGGGCCACATAGCAAGTAAATAGTAGCCGCAGGGCCACACCCTGTACTCTCCCCTCGGCACCAGACTCACTGAGCAAATACTAGGCCCGGGGAGGCCACCAGAGTTTGGCCCCAGAAGACCAGGCTGGCACACGGTGAACCCGGTCAGTGTTCGCTGGAGTGGGCAGTGGGCCCAGGACTTCCCCCAGCTCTCCTCACTGCCCCCTCCCTGCCTGCCAGACACTATTTGTGGAGCCACTTTGGTAGAGACTTTGGCCAGTTGGATGGCTCCAGAGGAAACGTTCCATTGGTGCCCACATCTCGGCCCCAGACGCCACTCTTCCTGTCTGCCCCCCCCCCCCAAATGAGCCCCCTAATACGCTGCTCCACTGCTCACCAGAAGACACCCTGGCTCTGGTGGGCCACAGGGGATTCCACCTTCAGCAGGCTCCATCCCCCCAGACAAAGGTTGGCTGCTGCCCAGGCAGGATTCTGCCCTCATCTTGTCCGTGCCCTCTCTTGCAGGCTAGGTTGGTGCACTTGCCTTTGCTCCTTCACAGAGCCCAGGGGTGCCTGCCTGCAGCCTGGAGGGAGTCTTTGGTCCCCAAACCTTGATTGCCCTACTCAGGTGAAATGGACCCAAGAAGCTGGGTGTGACTTGGAGTCCCAGGACTTGGGAGACTGAGACAGGAAGATTGCAGGTTGGAGGCCAGCCTCAGCAACTTAGCAAGACCGTTTGAAAATAAAATATTAAAGGGTCTCGGGGGTGCAGCTTAGAGGTAGAACACCCCTGTGTTCAATCTCCAGTACAAACAAAAAAAAAAAAAAAAGAAAAAGAAAAGAAGGAAGGGACCTGAGAATGCAGTGGGCTGTGTGTGTGGACCTGTGCAGATGGGAGTGAGGGAAGAGCATCCAGGGCCTCCGTGGGGTGTGGCGGAGATCTTCCTCAGGTATTTGCTGCCCCTTCCCTCCCCAGCCCCCCATTCCACCTTAGCACACAGGCCAGCCCCCACCAGGAACAGGGTCTCTTTGTGGGCCCGATTTACCCAGCAACCCTGGAAGGCTCCTCAATAAACAAACCTTCCTTTATGGCACAGCAGGTTTACTGGAGACTGGGAAAAACAGCAGAGGGGGTGAAGGCCCAACAGGAAGAGGCGGGCACTGCTCAAAGCAGGAGTTTGGGAGCCCTGGAGATGCCTCCTAAGAGGCCATTTGTGGGGCTGGGGCAGTCCCCACTCCTTTTTTAGTAGGAATCCTGGGTTCCTGGGCTGAGGCAAGCAGGCAGACAGGGAGTAGGGTGGGGATGTGAGAAGATGAGGGAGGGGGATAGCAGTGCTCCTTGCCTGGGAGACAGCCAGGGGCACAGGGAATTGAGGGGAAGGGGCTGGTGCCCAGCAGCCTCCAAGAAGGGAAGAAGGAGGCAGAGCAGGCTCTCACCTTCTCCAGGTTGGTGTTGTCCAGCCAGAGGGTCTCCAGGTATCTGCCAAAGGACTGGAAGGCATTGTCCGGGATACTCTTGAGGGGGTTGTGGGACAGCTTCAGCTCCTCCACCACACGCAGCTTGCTCAGGGCGGCGGATGGGTAGCTGGACAGCTGGTTCCTGTCCAGGTGGAACTTGGCGAGGTTCTCCACGTCGTCCAGGGCGCCCGGCTGCACGGAACTGAGTGCATTTTCTGACAGGTAGAGCCAGCGCAGGTCCTTGGTGCCCTGGAAGGCTCCCGGGCGCAGCTCTCGGATCTTGTTATTGTTGAGCTGCAGGATGAAAAGGTTGACCAGAGGGGAGAGCAGCCCCCGGGGCAGCTCCGTCACCTTGTTGTGGTCCAGGTAGAGGTAGGTGAGCTCAGTCAGATCGTCGAAGGCGCCGGCGCGCAGCACGCGGATGTCGTTATGGGACAGGTACAGGTAGATGAGCTGCTTGAGGCCACGGAAGGCGCCCGCCGACACCTCGCGGATCTGGCAGTGCTGCAGGTGCAGCGACACCAGGTTGGGCATGGCCCGAAAAGAGTTGGCCGCCAGCACGGGGAAGTTGTTGCGCTGTAGGTTGAGCAGCTTGGTCTTCTCGGACACCTTGGGGATCTTCTGCAGCCCCACCTTGTCGCAGATGAC
>PVLC010045498.1:0-11780 GCA_004027655.1 Graphiurus murinus | reverse complement strand
GAGTCACTACCCAAAAGCTTCAACTCAAAACAAATCATCTCCGAACACTCAATGATTTCCAAAAATTCCTGGGAGACATCAATTGGCTAAGGCCTTATCTTAAGCTCACAACAGGAGACTTAAAACCCCTCTTTGACATCCTACAGGGAAATCCAGATCCCCTGTCCCCTCGTAAACTTTCCCCAGAGGCAAAAAAAAACCCTCCACAGCTTTGAGATAGCCATTCAACAACAACAACTCACTTCCCTGTCCTATGACAAATCCTTTTCTCTTATCATCTGTCCTATGCCCCACACCCCTACTGGAGTCCTGTGGCAAGACAACCCCCTTTTCTGGATACATTTACCTTCCTCCCCCTCTAAGGTTCTCCTTACGTATCCTGCCTTAGTCACAAAACTTATAATATTAGGAAGAGAAAAGAGCCACCTACACTTTGGTAAAGATCCTGATCAGCTCATTCTCCCATATACTAAGGAACAAATAAACTGGCTTTTACAAAATGAGGATGATTGGGCCATATCCCTCTCATCATTTCAAGGAAAGATTGATAATCATTACCCCCCCATAAGCTCCTCCAGTTTGCCCGCCTACACCATTTCATTTTCCCACGAGTAACCTCCAACACCCCCCTAGAAAAAGCCTCACTGGTTTTCTCTGATGGCTCTTCCTCAGGCATTGCGGCTTATGTCATAGACTCACAGTGCTACAGCCTTAAATCCCCTTTTCAGTCCACCCAACTCGTAGAGCTTTTTGCCATTCTACAAATTTTTGAGATACTAAAAAACACTCCTTTCAATTTATACACGGATAGTGCTTACATAGCCTTCTCTGTTCCCCTACTCGAAACCGCAGCAATATCATGCTCTTCACCATGTTAATGCCAACACACTCCGATTTTTGTTTAAGATTACTCGAGAACAAGCTAGACAAATTATTAAAAATTGTCCTGGGTGTGTCACCCTTCTGCCACTCCCTCATTTAGGGGTTAATCCTCGGGGATTACTCCCCAATGAAATTTGGCAAACAGATATTACTCATATTCCTGATTTTGGCAAACTCAAATACGTCCATGTCTCCATAGATACCTTTAGCAGCTTTATTTTTGCCACACTCCATGGTGGTGAAGCCTCTAAGGACATTATTGCCCATGTCTTACAATATTTTACTGTTTTAGGAAAGCCTCAAAAAATCAAAACAGACAATGGGCCTGGGTATACTTCTCAAGCATTCCAACACTTTTGCCATCAATTTCAAGTCCGACACATAACTGGAATCCCATATAACCCCCAAGGACAAGGAATAGTGGAACAGGCCCATCAGACACTCAAAAACACCATCATCCGATTGAAAAACGCCACCTCCTATCCCACAAAAGGGTCTCCTCATAATGTCCTTAACCATGCCTTATTCGTCATTAATTTTTTGACTCTGGACTGTAATGGAAACTCAGCATCCGATCGTTTCTGGCATCAGGAAACTAAGAGTCAATATGCCAAAGTCATGTGGAAGGATCCACTGACCTCAAAGTGGCAGGGACCCAACCCAGTGCTCATTTGGGGACGAGGTTTTGCCTGTGTCTATGACACTGCAGGAGGCAGAGCACGGTGGCTCCCTGAGTGCCTTGTAAAACCGATAAACTGCCCTAAAAATAACCCTACTCCAGGGAACCAGCCCGGAGAATTACCTCTTTTATTTCTTACAGATCTCACAACAATCATCAAGAGTCCTGTTCATCACCCTCCTCCTCCTTGCCTTTTCCAGCCAAGGCAAGGGAGGCTTCGGGCCTCCGATAACTGATGAGGAATTATACAACAGGCTCTTCAGAGCCCCTTGTGACTGTAGAGAAGGAAAAGTGCTGTTTCTATGCCAACAAGTCTGGAATCTTTTGAGATAAGATTAAGAGACTCCAGGAAGACCTCGTAAAAAAGAGCTTTTAGAAAATACTCTTTGGAGCAGCTTCAACTGTCTTTTCCCCTATCTCCTCCCTATCCTCGGTCCCCTTGTAAGCCTTCTCTTAATTCTCACATTTGGCCCATGTATCTTTAAAAACTAACAGCCTTCATAAAATCCCAGATAGACTCTGCCTTGGCCAAACCCATCCAGGTACATTACCAGCACCTGGAAATGATAGATAGATGGGACTCTGGCTATCAGGAGCCTAAAAGCCCCCAATTTCCCTCCCTCCCCACGGTGACAGCATCTCAACCGGAGAGATGCTTACCTGGATTACAGAGGCCAGGTATGGGCATCGAACCGGGTGCAGAGCAAAGCATTGCACGAGAAAGGTCCCAATTGACCTCCTCCGGATTTCTCTGGTAGTATACCTGGTTTGCATAGAGGTTGACATCACATAACTAGGGCTGGGGGTATAGCTTGGAGGTAGAATGCCCCTGAGTTCAATCCCCAGTACCACAAAAACAACTTGGCTCTGCCTCTCCTCCCAAAAAGATGTCAAGAGCCATACAGAGTGGGCATAGCCCACAGGAGGAACCAGGTCAATGTCTCCCCCGTTCGATCAAAGCCCACTCCCTATAAAACAAAAAGGGAGGAGATGTCGGGGGTAGGGAGGCTGATCAGAGTTGGAATTTACACTTTGAGGAAACACCTCCTCAGCAGCCACAGAGATTATGCAAAACAGGTTCTGTTATCTTGCTGAGACCCTTACCTGATAAGGACAGGGTCAACCTTGACCAAACATGCAAGCCCACACAAGCTTACCTGATCCCCCTGACCCCACCCCTCACCTCTAGCTATTTAAGCAGCCCCTTTGTTAATAAAGATTGAGGCTTGATCAGAATCCTGTCTTGCCTCCGTTCTTCGCGTCGCTTGTTTGCTTCATTCCTTTAGGTTAAGCTGCCTCGGTCTCCGTTCCCAACCCCCGCCAGCCGGGGCAGTAATTCATGCAATATAGCATACATCTTTGTTACATAGAAGTTGTTAACAACATATTTGCACACAATTCTCATATGACCCCTTCCCCAATTCCCACCACATTCCCTCCCCCTCCCTCCCCCTCAGGTTCACTTCAGTGAGTGACCTTGATATGATTGTGTAAGTACATCATGTGCCTTAGGGTGTCCTTCTGCCCCATGCATACACTACAATTAAATCAACTTCTTTGCTTATCAAAGATCTCTCCTTTTCATCTGGAAACCCTACTATGTCCCATCTTCTCCCTAGCATCCGCATATTAGGGAGAACATGTGCTTCTTTACTCTTTGTGACTGACTATTCTCACTTAACATAATGTTTTCCAGGTGCATCCATTTCCCTGCAAAAACATGATTTTGTTCTTCTTTATGGCTGAGTAAAATTCTATTGTGTACATATCCCATAGTTTTGTAATCCATTCATCTGTGGATGGACATCTTGGCTGCTTCCATAGTTTGACTATAGTGAATTGAGCTGCTATAAACATAGATACACATGCATCGGTCTGATAGTTTGGTTTCAATTCTTTTGGGTATATACCCAGTAGTAGTATTGCTGGGTCATATGGTAGGTTCACTCCCATTCGTCTGAGGGTCCTCCATACTGTTTTCCACAGTGGTTGCACAAGTTTGCAATCCCACCAACAATGTATTAGGGTTCCCACTTCTCCACACCCTTGTCAGCAGGTGTTGTTGTTCGTGTTTTTTATGATTGCCATTCTGACTGGAGTTAGGTGAAATCTCAGGGTAGTTTTGATTGGCATCTCCCTGATTGCTAATGATGTAGAACATTTCCTAGTACATTTTTTGGCCATTTGTATTTCTTCTTCTGTGAAGTGTCTATTTAGATTCTTTGCCCATTTTTTGATTGGGTAAGAATTGAAAAAGGTAATATTACCACTGACAGTATGAAAATACAGAGGATCATTAGAAACTATTTTGAAAAAACTATACTCCAACAAAATTGAAAATCTAGAAGAAACTGACAAATTTCTAGACACATATAACCTTCTTTAATTGAGTCAAGAAGATATAGAAAACTTAAACCAACCAATAACAATCAAAGAGATAGAAACAGCAATAAAGAGTTTACCATCAAACAAAAGTCCAGGGCCAGATGGTTATCCAAGTGAATTTTATAAAATATTTTTAGAAGAGCTAATCCCAATACTACTCAAACTCTTCCATGAAATAGAAAGAAATGGGACCCTCCCAAACACATTCTATGAAGCCAACATCACATTAATACCAAAGCCAAATAAAGACAGCTCAAGAAAAGAAAATTATAGGCCTATATCATTGATGAACTTAGATGCAAAACTGATAAACAAAATACTAGCAATGGACATTAAAACCACATCAGGAAAATTATACACCATGACCAAGTTGGGTTCATCCAATGGATGCAAGGCTGTTTCAACATACAAAAAACAATCCATGTAATTAACCACATAAACAGAATAAAAGACAAAAAGCGCATGATCATCTCAATTGATGCTGAAAAAGCATTTGACAAAATCCAACACCCATTCATGCTAAAAGCACTGCAGAGCATCAGAATAGAAGGAATATACCTCAACATCATACAGGCAATATACAATAGGCCCACAGCCAATATCATATTTAATGGAGAAAAACTGCAAGAGTTCCAAGTAAAAATAGGAACAAGACAAGGATGTCCATTTTCATCTCTTCTGTTCATTATAGTACTTGAGACTCTAGCTAGAGCAATAAGGCAAAAGAAGGAAACCAAAGGGGCAAAAATAGGAAAAGAAGAACTAAAACTATCCCTTTTTGTAGATGGCATGATACTATACTTAGAAGACACAACAAACTCAACCAAAAACTTATATAACTGATCAACAAATTCAGCAAAATGTCTAGAAACAAAATCAATCTTAAAAAATTAGAAACTTTCCTGTATGCCAAACATAAATCCACTGAAAAAGAAATCCAGAAAACAATTCTACTCACAATAGCACCCAGAAAAATAAAATACTTAAGGATAAACCTAAACAAAGAGGTAAAAGACCTTTATAAGGAAAAGTATAAAAAGTTGAAAAAATATATTGATGAAGACCTTAGAAGAAGGGAAGATCTTCCATGCTCTTGGATAGGCAGAAGAAATGTCATCAAAATGGCCATCCTCCCAAAAGTGATCTACAGATTCAATTTAATTCTCATGAAATAACCAAGGTCAATGCTCACAGACATAGAAAAATCAGTCCTTAAATTCATCTGGAAAAATAAAAACCCCAGGATAGCCAAAGTAGTTCTTAGCAATAAAAACCATGCAGGAGGTATCACAATACCTGACTTCAAACTCTACTACAAAGCCACAATAATAAAAACAGCATGGTATTGGCACAAAAACAGACACATAGACCAATGGAGGAAAAATAGAAGATTCAGAAACAGACCCACATGCTTACAGTCAATTCATTTTTGACAAAGGAGCCAAAAATATACACTGGAAAACAGATAGCCTTTTAACAAATGGTGTTGGCAAAACTGATTAACCATATGCAGGAAAATGGAAATAAACCTCACTTTCTCACCCTGCACAAGAGTCAACTCAAGGTGGATCAAAGAACTAGAAGTTAGGCCAGAGACCTTGCAGCTACTAGAAGAGGGCATAGGACTAACAAATTTGGGCAAAGATGTAACCCAAGAGCCCACACTGGAGGCCAAGATGGAGAAGACCTCCACAGCCAGCATGATCTTCCCCTTGGTGCTGTGGTAGACAGTGAGAAAGGTGACCCAAACACTGCAGAACAGCGGCTCACTGAAGGTCAGGAACTTGGCTTCATTGAAGGTGCCAGGCAGGTTCCTGGCCAGGAAAACCATAGTGAAGCTCCCCAGGGACAGGGAGCCCAGGGAGCCCAGGACACAGTAGAAGGCGGTGACTGAGCCCTTGTTGTACAAGATGATGATGTGGCCATGTTCAGACTATGCATCTGTATAAAGGAAAAGAGGAGAGGTTCCCAGCCAGATTGTGCAGATCATCATTTGGATCAGAGAACACAGGGGGATGATGATAAAATTAGATGCCCCAGACACTGGAAACTGTCTTGTTCTTCTCCCTGGAGCAGTGGTCTTAAAAGCCAGGAGCACAGTGACAGTTTTGGCTAAGACAGTGGAGATGGCCACAGTGAACACGACTCCAAAGGTAATCTGCTGGAGGATGCAGGTGGTCATGTTGGGATGGCCAATAAAGAGCAAGGAGCAGAGGAAACAGAAGGCGAAGGAGATGAGCTGGATGTAGCTGAGAGTGTGGTTGTTGTTCTTTACAATTGCAGAGTCTCAGTGCTTCACAAAGACTCTGAGAACCCCAGCTGTGAGAGCAGAGAAGCCCAGAGCAGTACAGGTCAGGATCATCCCCAAGGTGTTTTCATAGGCCAGGAAGCTCACAACCTGGGGGAGGTAGCGATTCCTCCTCATGTTTGGGTACCTGTTCAAGGCACACTGAGTATGCTGTTTTGCATCTGGAAGGGAAATAATCAGTATTTTTTATTTTTAAATTTGTTATTTTTTTCAGCTTTGAAGATCACAGTCACCTTTGGAGTGATACTCTGAGGACAGACTCCCTGTGATGTCACAGTGAGAAGCACCTGAGCAGGTTGTGATATATCTGAGTTGTAGAATGTTTTCAGCTCCAGAGAAAACCCACCACTCTCAGGTGACATTTAGTGAATTGTCAGGATTGTTGGCTCCTTTTGTGGATCAGGATGTCACCAGGTCCCCTCCTACCACCCGCTGGGCCGTGCTCGTCTTATGCCCTGTACTACCATGCTTAATAATACTGAGGTAAAGCAATGAGGTGAAAGCTTTCCTTATAGCTGCTCAAACCCAGAAAGAAACTTACTATACCTGACAGGATTTCCTATGTGTTAACATACTCTAATTTCTTCTGGTCTTAGTATGTATCTTGACATCTTCTGGAAGAAATCTTTCTTTGTCCTCTATTTTCATTTTCCTCTGGCTATTCACATCACTATTTACATAAAAATATCAAAAGCAGTTTGATTTGGAAAAGATATGAAATTTAATTGCCATTATAGAATTAACTGTTTTGTGTATTGAAGTTTGAACCCTAAGGATATTCAACCATGGAGCTACACGCCCATAGTCTTTTCATTTTCATTTTGAATCAGTGTCTAAATTGCCAGAATAATCTCACACTTGTGATCTCCTTGCCCCAGCCCCCTAGGTGGCTGGTCTTCAAGCATGTTCCACAGTACCCGCTAAACAATATTTTCAGTAGTGAATGTCTTCATCAAATTTTTAAAAATATTTTGTAGTTTTTAAAATAATTTTGATTCACTTACAAATGATTTTGTGTGTGTGTGTGTGTGTGTGTGTGTGTGTGTGTGTGACGTAGTAGGCTATAACTATCTTGAGTTTGGCACAATCTAAAGTGCCTTCTTGAAAAGCTGACATCTGCTCTTAGACCCTGAAAGAAGCCAAGGGCCGTAGGTTTATTCATAGGCATGTCTGTATTTTGATGAAATTTAGTTTGTCTGCCAGATATAGTGGTACACACCTTTAATGTCAATACTTGGGAGAGTAACACAGGGTGAATGGAAACTTCTGTAGCTGGGCCCCAGAAGCAGAGTGCAAAGTTTGAATTCCATGCTAGTGACATGGACTGAAAGCTTCCACACTTCTCCTGATACTAGCCCCATGGACAAGAGAACCTGAGATCTAAGATGCCTTTGCCCTCTAATCTCTTTCTGCCTAACTCTGACAGAAAGGACACAATCTGTAGCTGCCACTTAACCAGAGGATACAGTCATAATGAATGAGAAGAAGGTAAGGAAGGAAAGCTTGGCATGATGGGGCACACCTATAATCCAGGAGTTGTGAGGCTGTGGAAGGCTCATCGTAGATTGGAGGCCCTCCTCAGAAACTTAGAAAATAAAATAGAAAGGACTGTGGGTGTTCCTCAGAGGTAGAATGTCCTACATTCTATCTGTAGAGCAAAAAAAAATAGATAAAGAAATTTGAAATAGCTAGAAGGGCCAATCTTTGGACAAGACAGGTCTTCATAGGAATGAGTGATTGTATGACTGAAACTTTACCCCAAATGTCAGCAGCTGCACTGTCACCTTCCTTCAGTGCAAGACCACCTGCCAAAATGGCACGTTATGTAATAATAAATGGATCTTGTAAGGTTACAAATTCTCACAGGAACAAATTGCTTGTTTCCCGATACCCAAGGACATGGAATGTCAGTAAGTTCAGTCATCTACAAATATACTAGACCACTACAATTCTTCCTGTGCACACAGAGCACAGGCTGTCTGAAGACAAACCCTTGCTAAACATCCATATGTCCAAACCTATAGGAGCATACTTGTGATTGCACTGAAACAGGAGGCTGAGAGTGAAGGATTGCAAGTTTAAGTCCAGGGTTGGTAACTTAGTGAGATTCCCATCTCAAGATAAATAATGAAAAAGGTTTGGAGTATAGCTCAATGTTAGAGTTCTGGATTCAAGCACCAGAAAAGGGAAACAAAACAAACACACATACACACAAATACACGCTCACAGTCATGCAATCACTTACACACATGAGTAATGAATGTGACTGGTGGGAACTCATCCTATTCTGTTGGAATAATCTTTTTATGGGGTCATGCAAGTGTCTGAGACACAGATCCTGATTATAGGTTTCAACTAATTAAACCCTTATGAAATCCACCTTTTTCCTTCTACTGTTTTCCTGATCTTGTACCTTCTATGGCACACTTTCTTCACAAACAACCGTGTGTGTGTGTGTGTGTGTGTGTGTGTGTTAAATATGTCATTAGAGATACAGGCATAGAGCCCAGAATAAACACACTTTCTGAACAAGAATGTGCAGGACACAGTGACTACCCATTAAAGCTGCACGCAATCTGTGGAAGGATTATGGGGACCAGCTTCCCAGAACAGTCAGCAAAAGAAGAAAAAAGAGGGTATTCATAAGTGATTCTTGGGTCATAAATCTGTGAGCAGGGTCTCAGTGTCTCAGACATCTGTGTGTTCTGCAAAAGAAATTCTCCCACCAAGAAAGACTGGGTCCCCACCAGTTGCATTGATTTGAAAACCCATGTTGATTGATCACGCATACAAGGCTAAAGGAGTACACTAAATATGATGCTTTCTCTCCTTTGTAACCTATAGGAGCTAAGAGCAAATAGGAAAGATAAAAGCAAGTTTGTAAATACACAAGGATGGGAGTGAACCTTGAAATATACTGATCTCAGTTTCTCTCATTATATTGCATACTCAAAGAGGATTAAAAACTTGGGAGGCTGAGATATGCAGATGAAAATTTGGGGTCAGCCTCAGCAACTAAGTGAGACCTTCAGCACCCCAGGGAGATCCTGTTTCAAATATTACAGGATGACTGGGGATGTTGGCAAGAAGTAGAATGTGTCTTAGTTCAATCCCTAGTAGAATAAAAAATAAGCTTAAAATGGAATAAGGTAAAAGGGATTAGGGATATAACATGGAGGTAGAATGCCCCTGGGTTCAATTTCCAGTAACAAAAAAGCAAAAGGGATTAAACCAATATAAAATCTAACACAGCCATGATCACAGCTATCACGTTGATACAGTATTGAACTTGCCTTTGAGTTACTATATTTTGATGTGGTTTCATTAAAAAATATTGTCCCATCATGGATACTTCATGATTCAAGTAATAAATGGGGAAAAAGGCCCCAGCACCAGGTTTCCTTCTTTCTTGATATTTAAATTCATCTTTTGGTAACAGCCTAATATATCATCATGAAAGGAAGTTTGTAAAGGCTGCAAGAGCAAGAAGAAGAGAAACAGAGAAAACATCATTGCAGGCTCTGCCCCTCATAGAGACAGTACCTTGTCAAGATTGAGGTGTGGATGTGAGGAGAAGGATTCTGGGTGAGGTCTGTGCAGGAACAATAGAGTGACACTGTTCCTGCATAACATGGACATGTGAAAAAATGCAGACAAGTTTTAGAGGCATGGGCATTGGGAGAAAGAAAAGGGGGCATTCAAGAGGGCATCATGGTGTTGAGACCTTAATCATGGTTTCTGTGTTCAGGGCAGCTCTGGCACAATGAACTTTCATGTTTCTGCTTCATTGCCATCCAGGAGCTCTGAGGACCCAGTGCCCAGGGCTCTGCATCTGTCAGCCTCCATCTGATGAAAACATTTTGGAAAAACATGTTTGTGCCTCTGATTCTTCATCGCCTTCATGATTTCATCCTAGTTCATTGAGGCTCTGGGGACCACCACATCCTGAGACTAATGAGAACCCAGAAGTTTAAACTTGTTGTCATTCCACTGCCCTGAGGCACAAGACAGGTTTAGAAAGAGTTGGTGTTGAAAAGCCCTGAAGTTAGAATACTACAGTGATTCATGTTACCAGCACAATTCACCACAGTCAAATTGTAGAACCAAATTATGTGTCCATCAACAGATGAATGGATAAATATAATTGGAATATGCAAAACAGTGGAATTTATTCAGCCATAAAATATAAGTGTTGTTTCATTTTCAGGAAAATGGATGGAACTAAGCAACATTATGCTAAGTGAGATTAACCTATCTCAAAAAGAAAAGGTCATAGATTTCCTCTCCTATATGGGAGCTAAAAGTAACATAGGAAAGAGAAGGGGCTTCAGATAAATGAGGACAGAGACCAGTAGAGTAGTGGAAGGAGACTGGGATTAGGGGAGGGAAAGAGGAGAGACAAGGACTGAAGAAGAAAACAGAAAATGATGCTCTGTCCATATAAGAAGATAGCACAGTCAACCTCTCTGACACTTACAGGATGGAGGAAAGTCACAAAGTGATAGGGATGTATAAAGAGGGAACACAACTAATCATGGATGTTGGTATCACTTTGATGATCACTATGATGTATAATTATACTGCACCAATAAAAGTATATTACAAAACACAAAATAAAAAAGAAGAGATTATGTAGGAATCAACAAAATGCCCAGTAGCAAAATTCCAAAAGTGAAGAATTAAGTCAGTGCTGATGTCACCTGTACCACTGACAGAAAGTGCTTTGACCCTGTGCCCAGCATCACTCTGAGGTCTACAGAATCCTCCTGGAAGAAATGGGAGTCTTGGTTTGCAAAAAGGAGGCAGTGTTCCAGAGAAGATCTGTCAATAACCCTTTCACAGAGTTAAACCTCTGACATCAGCCTACTGCTCTGCCCCTGCCTAGGAAATGGAAACCAAGCACTCACTATTCTCTGGGTCAACAGTCCATGACTAAGAAAATTCAGTGCTTTAGCACACATTTATTTAGCACTGATGTCTCTCTTTTTTCATCAGTCTTCATGAAAAAATGGTTCCACAGTTTTTCTATTTTTTAGGTTTTTAAAAAATTAATGGCCATAAAATTCATATAATTACAGTGTCCATGCCTTTGGTATACATGTTTATATTGAGGAATTTCAGAATGAATCTACTGGACAAATGTGTTACCTCATAGAGCTTACACTTTCTATAGTGAGAGCAGTTTAGATCTTCTGTTTGTGCTTTTCACAGAAACAAATACTGCTTTTTTTAAATTTTTTTTAAATTTTTTTATTTTTTTATTTTTTTAGCATGGAATTTTATACATTTCTTGGGTACAATAGGGTTAATCACACATTTTTGTTGGTTACAAGCTAGTACAGGTAAAGACATCCATGCACATATTTCTCATTAACCCTTCCCCAATTCCCACCCACCCTCCCCCTATCTCCTGGTCAGTTTAGTGATTGACTTTGATGTGATCTTGTAAGTACATCATGCTCATTAGGGTATCCCCCCTCCTCCCATTACCTTCCATTAAGTCAAATTTTTTGTTCACCTGAGGAT
>PVLC010045497.1:0-13043 GCA_004027655.1 Graphiurus murinus | reverse complement strand
GAGTTTATGGGGAGTTGAATCTCCTGTCCCAGTGCTCTGTCTGTATCCGGGGGGTGTATGGGAGGGATTTGGTGGATGATCTTCCAGCTCATTTGTAGTTAGAGCAATTGGCAGTGGAATATATATTTCTCAGGATCCTGCCTTTGGAATTAAGTTTTCACTCCAGGTTTATGCCGAGGTCCGGTCCCTAGGCAGGTGTTGGGGTCCATGTCGACAGGTGTGGATTGAGACGAGATCGCGAGAATACGCACACCAGAGGAACTCAGGAGGCGCATCTACTTTTTTGTTCTCCAATAGTTTTTTTTTTTTTTTTTGTGGTACTGGGGATTAAACTTAGGGGCATTCTACCTCCAAGCTACACCCTCAGCCCTATTTTTTATTCTTTTATTTTGAAGCAGGGTCTCACTAAGTTGCAGAGTGCCCCAATAGGTAGCTGAGGCTGGCCTTGAACCCGGATCCTCTGGTCTCAGCCTCCCAAATGCTGGGATTACAAGCATGCGCCACCATGCCAGGCTTCCAATAGCTGTTTTTTATAATATATATATTTTTAATTGATAGTGAACAAATAGGCAGATAGCCAGACAGTTTGAGATAGTAAAGTTATTTTTTGAAGGTTAAGCAGGTGTTAAAGGGAGAGCCGTAACGCTTTATCTGTTCTCAGGAAGACAGAGGGCTTCTTTAACCCATTTGTCTTTGTTAGTTTAGTCTGTGAAGCTCTGGGAAAGAAATGTAGGAGTAAGCAAGGACTGCATGTGTTTTGATAATGTTTGTGTTTATAGAATTTTTTATGCTATTTGTCTGAAGGCACTATTTTTTAGATAATACAAAGAAATTGCTGTTTGTCCAGCCACCATCTGTTTCTAAGAATTTTTCCGTATATTTAATGTAAAAACACAACCCAAAGCACCCAAAATTTCCAGAATATAACATAATGTAAAGGCATTCCTTCTTGGAATCAACTGCCTTGCGGGAATCCATTGGACCAAGCCTTGCTCAAGATCCAGTTATTAAGGAGCTATGGCAAGTTTGGACATTTATGTCCATGTGGACACTAAAATTTTGTAAAATGAGGGTGAGAAAAAGGTAGAGGAATAGTGACATTTCAAAACAGAAAAATCAAATGAGGAGAGAAAAAAATGACAATGGTAACATCAATAATAAAACAAAGACATGAGGAGACAAGCAGAAGAGAAAAAGATTGTAAAATAGGAATGCAAAATTGAAAAGCAGATGGAAAAAAGACTGCCGACTAACCCATACAGGGACACATGCACATGAAAGAAAGGTGAAATTAAAGAGATGACCCCCCCCAAAAAAAAAGAACTAAAAACAAAAACAAGGACAAGAAAAATGAATAAAAATTAAAATGGGAAAAATAGAATAAAAAAGAAAAATAAAGAAAAACTCACAAAAAACACCCCCCCCCCCCAATAACAATAACAACAATTTTTTTTTTTACTTTGAATGGGGACTTGGTCTTGTTTGTCCTGGAGGAGTCTTCTCATGGTCTACATGGTTGTGGATTTTTGTTGCCTCGGTGTGGAATAGTTTGTGTTTCCTTTATTCTTTACTATCGGGATTCCAGAGGGCTAAATTGAGATCATTTGACTATTTCTCAACTCCTTTCTGGTTCAGTTTAGGATTTGTGGAGTCGACCATTTGCCAATGAGCTTTGATGCTGGTTTATTGCGCGGGGGAGGGAGAAGATCTTCTCCCTGTCTGCAGACACTGTGACCCTGGTGGTGTGACTGGAGGCACCTCGGGGATTGTGCTCAGGCTTGCTTTGCATTATTTGTGGTTCTGTACAAATTTTAGAACTTTTTATGCCCCATTGATGTCTTTAGTTCACTTTGGGTAATAGAGTCATTTTAACAATATTAACTCTTCTAATCCATTAACATAGGATCTCTTTACATACATTAGTGTGGGTTGTAATTTTTCATTAGTTTTTTATGATTTTCCTTTTGAAGAGCTTTTACTACCTTGGTAAGATTTATTCCTAAATATTTAATTTTTGACTGTTGTGAATGGTGCTGCTTTCTCTCATTTTCAGCAAGCTTGGGACAGTTGTATAAAAATGCTGCTTTTTTGTATGTTGATTTTGTATCCTGCAACTTAATTTAGTTTTCAACTCTGACAGTTTTTCAATGCAGTATTTTGGGTTTAATATGCATAAAATTGTATCAAATACAAACAAGGATAATTTAACTTCTTTTACAGTTTGGATTCCCTTTATTCCTTTCTATTGCCCATTGATCTTGCTAAGACTTAATTCCAGTAGTATATTAAGTAATAATGTTGAAATGACATCCTTGTCTTATTCTTGCTATTAGAAGGCACACTTTAAGCTCCTCCCCTTTCACTATGATATTGGCTGTGAGTTTTTTTTTTTTCACACGCAGCTTTTATTTTTTTTGAGATATGTTACTTTGGTACCTAATGTGTTGCAGTTTTTATCATAAAGTAATATTGAGTTTTAAAATTTATTGGTGCATTGTAATCATACATCTTGATGAGGTACAAGGATAGTAGAGGCATACATGCACACATCAGTCATTTAGGCCTTTCCAAGTTCCAACCTCATTCTCTCTCCTTTCCTTTCTTCTCATGTTGAGCATAGTGATTGACTTTGGTAAGTTTGTGAATGTGTAACAAGTGCATTAGGGTGTTTCGCTCTTCTCCCTCCCAACTCCCTCAGTTAGGTCGCCTTCTTTAATCATCTAAGGTTTCTCCTTCTTTGTCTGGAGTCCCTCCTATGTCCCATTTTCTGCATATTAGGGATTACAAAGCTCTTCAATTGTGTATTTATATGTACACAATGGAATTTTACTCAGCCAAAAAGAAGAATAAAATTATGTCATTTGCAGGGAAATGGATATAATTGGAGAACATTATGCTAAGTGAGATTAGTCAGTCTCAAAAAGCAAAAAGTCAGATGTTCTCCCTAAATGAAGAAATATTGAATTTTATTTAATACTTTTTCTGCATCTATTGAGTGATCCTATGGCTTTTGTCTTTCATTATGTTTCTGTGCTGTATTACATTTATTGATTAGCATATAGTGAAGCATCCTCGCTCATGGTATATGTTATTTATGGTATTCTGTTGAATTTAGTTTGATGGTATATCATTGACAGTTTTTGTTTCTATATTCAACAGGACTATGGATCTATACTGTTTTGTGTTATTGTGATCTTTGTCTGGCTTTAGTGTTAGGGTAAAGCTGGCTCATTAAAAAGAGGTTCTTTCAGCCAGAGTTCTTCCATTTCAATATTTTGGGATAGTTTAACATGAATTGAAATTAGTTCTTCTTTAAATGGTTTATGGAATTCAACAGTAAATTAATTAGTTCCCGGATCTTTCTTAAATGGGAGATTTTCTTTTTATGTCTTTCTTTTATTTCTTTGCTTCTTTCTTCCTTTTATTATTTTTCTTTTTCAGAGGAAATCTTGCCATATTGCCAGGCACTCCTCAAACTCATGATCCTCCCACCTGAGCCTCCTCAGTAGCTGGGGATACAGGTGTTTGCTACAGTGGCCAGCCCTAGATGGGTGTCTTAATTACTGCTTCAATCTCATTACTTATTATTGAATTTTTAATTTTTTCTATTTTTTCTTAGTTCCATTTTGGTATTTTATGAGTGTTCAGGAATTTATCCATTTCTTTTTTTTTTTTTTAACAATATACTCAATAGTTTTTTATGATTTGTTGAACTTCTGAGTTTTCACATTATCCCTCTTTCATCTCTGATTTTAGTCATTTGAGTACTCTAGAGAATGATTTATTAATTCTATTTATCCTTTAAAAATAACTGTTTTATTTATCTTATTTTCGTTGTGGAGGTTTGTTTATATTTATTTCTCTTCTTATCTCTATTATTTATTTCCGCCTATAGATTTGTGGTTTGGTTTGTTCTAGCTTGTCTAAGTCCTTGAGTTGCATGGTTAGGTTCTTTACTTAATATCTTTACATTTTTTCTTGGTGTATTTTAATCATACATTGCCTATGCCCAGTATGATGTGGTGGTGCATGCTTGTAATTCCAGTACTTGGGAGGCTGAGACAGGAGGATTTCAAGTTTGCAGCAAGCCTAAGCAACTTAGTAAGGCCTTCTGCAACTTAGTGAGGCCCTATTTCAAAATGAAAATTAAAACAGGCTGGGGATGTATCTCAGAGGTATAATGCCTTTGGGTTCAATCTCTAGCACAAACACACAAAAACTTTTAAATAAAAAAAAAACCACACACACTGAAAAAAGCAGAGTAAAAGGCCAGTAAATATCAATTAAAAATCAATTCATCCAGAAGATATAGCATTATCAAATATGTATGCATCCAACATGAGACCACCAAAATCGATAAATTTTATTAGATCTAAGGGAGAGATATACTGCAATATAATAATATTTGAGTACTTCATCCCACTTTGCTCAATGAAGAGGTCACTCAGACAGAAAATCAAGAAATAAACATCTGAGTTGAACCATACTAGAAATAAAATGAACCTAAAGATATTTACAGAATATTTTACCCAACAGCAGCAGAACGCACATTCTTCTTATTAGCACCTGGAACATTCTCTAGGGTGGATCATATGTTAGGCCACAAGTGAAGTCTCAAATTAAAAAAGCTGAAATCATATCATATATCCTTCTCAGACAAAGATCTTTGATCTTTTGATCTACGTAATGGGGAGCCCATTTCTATTAAAGTGGCAGAAACAGCTAAGACATTTATAGGTCGGCTTCAATCCTTGGTGCCTACTTGGCCCTCATTTAACTCCTTGCTGGGAGGAGTTATCGGATTAGCAGCAATAGTCATTCTAGGCTTATGCATTCTACCACTCGTTGTATGCCTTGTGATCAATGTCTATGTTAGTATACGAGCAGATTTACATGGTATAAAAATGCAAGCACTGCCTCACACAGAGCCTGGTAGTCAATGACGGGTTTGATTTTCTCAGGGCAATATCAACCTAAGACAGGGCTCGTTGAATGACTCATCAAGACCCCATGATGGATAAGATTAAGCACCTGGTAGGAAAAGACCTAAGACAGGCACAGTCCTTCATGCATTTTAAAATAAAAACGGGGGAGTTGTGGGAGCCCAGCTGGGCCCTTTTCCCCCTGACAGTTGCTATCTGCATATATGAGCAATTATACTGACTCTTCTGCTATGGCTACATTGGCGTCTCGAAGTCTGGAGATTGCTCCTAGGATGCGTAGATGAAAGACCCTCCTACTTCTTAGAAAGTAAATACATGACCCTAAAGGATTATGGTTTTATGACTCTAGAAAGTTTGCTTTACCAGGCTATGTTAAGAATGTGGGCAATACATGTAAAACGAAGAAGTGGTGCTATTTGTGTTCTGACAGTGATTGATATGTCATAAATGTCTATGTAACCCTGTGGTATTCAAGAAATGTATAAAAATACGTGCTGAAAAATAAAATAAAATGAATCGGGCAGGTAATGAGTAAGCCTTGTATGACAGACATTGCCTTAAGTTCTTTATATGCCTCACTTATTCTTACAGCTCTATGAGATGTTGTTCCTATCCCAGTTTTACAGATGGGTAAAAGAGAAGAGTTAGGGAGTTATTCCAAAATTATCCATCTCATTAGCAGTGGTCTCTGGAACTTGAGCCTACTGGGTTTTAGCTATGTGACTACAGAGCCTCAGGGTTGGATATCTTCTCACCAGGTGACACTCCAGCAAGCTATTCCATTGCAGAGTGAAATTACCAGTACAACAAAGAGACTGGAGATTTAGACACCTGGAATATAATAATAAACTAAACTATTTAACAAAATTTTAAACTGTAGGTGTTCACCTAGTGTCCATAGAAATATGGGTTCTCTTTTTATTTAGAAAAAATAAATACAGTTTTAACTCCCCATTAGAAATATAGAGTGAAAACAACTGGAAATATTAATTTGCATATCAAAGAACCATTTATAATCATAATCAAAACACTCCATAAACTACTTGTGTGATTCTAGACAGAAACTGTGAATTAGGAACTAGTTGCATTAATATTACAAAGATTTCAAGCTGGGCGTGTTAGCGCACATTTGTAATCCCAGTACTTGGGAGGCTGAGACTGGAGGATCCAGGTTCACGGCCAGCCTCAGCTACTTACTAAGGCACTCCGCAACTTAGTGAGACCCTGTTTCAAAATAAAGAATAAAAAATAGAACTGGGAGTGTAGCTTGGAGGTAGAATGCCCCTGAGTTCAATCCCCAGTACCTCAAAAAAAAAGTTGCAAAGATTTCAAATTCAAAAATTATTCAACATAAAATAAACTTTAGCAATTAGTGTCATAAAATTACATATTTCCACATCACATAAAAGTACAAAACAATATCAATTACATGAATATGAAAAATTATTCAAAGTATTATACTACTACTAAAATAAAATAGACCTCAAATAAAAACAAAATAGAAATATGCATGAAAAATTCTCTCCTTTTGTTAACAAAACACTTTGGAAAATAACTACAAACACTGGGATCAGTACAAAGATTTCTGGATTTATAAATGGTTGCAATGACAAAAGGGGTATCTTTTCTGACAGTAAAAATGACTGAGGATAAAGTCTGCAAAATGTGCAATGAAAATATAAACTTGCTTTACATTTTTAAAATTAGAAAGAGTATTGCACATCACAATAGGAAATAGAGGTTAGTCAGCCTTCAAAACATGTAGCATTCAAGTTTTGTAATATACTTGAGGAGGGGCTCTGTGCAGCCAGATGCAACAGGGATAAGATATAAAGTGTTTTACATACACATGCTAAATATTTTCTTCTTTACAAAAGGTATGGATGGATTTTTAAAGCATTTTTTTCCTACACAGTCATATTTTGGGGCAGCAAAAAGTGAAAGCTGGCCCTGTACCTCCTTCCCTGAACCCTGGGAGCCAAGATCTTCATCAACTGCTGAGCAGGGAAGCTTGGGATGTGGGGACCCTTCACCTTGGCCACACTGTAAGTACAAGGGGAACACCTCAGGGCAAGTCATGTTTTCTTTTACGGGGCATGTATCTGGTGGCTCTGGGTGGGGGACAGCTTGCTATAGATAAGGCTTGCTATTCATCTCCATCCCTGACACCTGGGAGCCAAGATAGCCATTAGTTTTTCATTGTCTTTTAATCTTTTGTTCTGGTGACTGATTTAATGGTGTAAGAGGTGTGTGGAAGTCTCCCAGGATTATTGTGATGGGGTCTATCTGGATCTTCAAGTCAAGAAGGGTTTTGCTTTACATAGGTAGGTGTGCCAATATTAGGGACATCATTACTTACTGCAGTTATGATTTCATTTTTTTTTCTTTTTTTTTTTTTTTTTTTGCGGTACTGGGGATTGAACTCAGGGGCATTCTACCTCCGAGCTATACCCCCAGCCCTATTTTTTATTCTTTATTTTGAAACAGGGTCTCACTAAGTTGCGGAGTGCCTCACTAGGTAGCTGAGGCTGGCCGAGAACCCGGATCCTCCGGTCTCAGCCTCCCGCATGCTGGGATTACAAGCGTGCGCCACCACGCCCGGCTTCACTTTCTCTTTTTTAAAAATTTTTTTTCTTCTGCTTCTCTTCTTGAGGGTTTGTATAACTATTGACGTTTCCATTTTCATTCTCTCCCTATCTGATTTTTCTCTGCTTTGGACTGTCACTGTTCTCCTACCTTCTTCTTCACCCTCATTCTACAAAAGATTAGAGTATCCTCCTAGATATAAATGTCCAAACCTGGAGTGAAAACTCTGAACTCCAAAGGCACGACTCTCAGAAATTTATACTCCACTGCCAGTTGCTTCAAACACAAGTGGGCTAGAAGGTAATCCACCAAATCCCACCCGTATACCCCCAGTACATCAGTGTATCAGTGAGCAATGAGACAAAAGACTCAACTCCCAACAGATTGAAAGGAAGTCTATGGCTGAGACCATTTTTCTATGTGGTCTAGTATATTTGTGACAGCTTGAATTGAATTGTTTCTTGAGTCTCTCAGCTCATTTGGAGCTTCAGTTATTTCTTTATTGACATAGTCCTTCGTATTGTGGATATTTCTCTCATTTCATTCTTAACATCTTTGAAAAATCCAAATTGTGAATTCTCCATTTGGTATCTTCTGCACCTCTGTATTGGTGACTTCCATTTTTATGGGTTGTGAAGACTTATTGGAGTCTTGGTGGGCTTTTTTTCCTATATTTCAAGGGTTCTTAGTTTGCAGTTGTGTTTTTGTATTTCCTGCTTTCTTTTTTTACAAGTATATTCTGTGGAGCAGTTATCTTTTTATGGTAAGAACAGAGATTGTATATGAATTAGTCTCTGAGCAATGACTTCTTTGTATCAGGCGTTTAAACTCAGCCCTCACTGATTCTTTAAGTGGGAATAATCCTAGCACATCTGAGATATTTCAGTATCTTCTTAACCTGGTTATCTCCTCTAGGCTACCATGTTGTCTGGGGGGAGGGGAGGGTTACTATAATGAGTTATCTTCCCACTGACCAGGAGATGAGATGTTTAAGGACATGCACCTTTGCACAGGAAAAATGTTGACTCTGTGTTATGTAATCAGGCAGAAATTCAAGCTCTCTTAAACCATCCAAATACCATAAAGACTGAATTGATGGTGGAGAAGAAAGGGGGTATATAAGGGATGATATTGTTCGACCACATCTCCTTTTAGTATTATTAAATTTAGTTAATCATGGGTGAGGGCTATCTGTAGACAGCAAAAGACATTTCCAAACACCTATAGGAAGAAAATTCAACTAAACAACAATAAGCTCAGCATGGTGTCACACACCAGTAATCCCAGTACTTGTGAGGCTGAGACAGAAGGATCACAGGTTCAAGGTCAACCTCACCAACTTAGCAAGACTCTCAGAAACCTAGAAAAACCCTGTTTTGAAATTTAAAAAAAAAAGAGGGCTGAGGGCGTAGCTTGGAAGTAGAATGTCCCTGGGTTCAATTCCCAGTACCACAAACATGGGCACACACACACACACACACACACACACACACACACACACACACCCCACATCACATCACACAAAATGATCAACCACATCACACAAAAGTTCATCAACCATTCCAGAAACCCCATGAGTCAGTCCTTTTACACATGGACAACAACCTCCCTCAAACAACCTCCCTGAAACAGAACAGGTAAAGAAATATCTTCCAAAGTGCTATAATTACCTACTTTAAAATTCTGTTTCATCATATTTAAGGCTATCCCTGAATCTAAGGCCATTTTAAGTCTATTTCATTTATCAATATTGGTCTTTCCATGTAGACTCCACTTGGAAAAACATATTTTATTATCAATTTTTTCCAGTAATCATGATGTACACTACACACGGTGTTGAATAGAGAACAAGACTCCAATGAGAGAATAAAACCCAGTGGGCAGGTACAAAACACATTAATATGCTGAAGTTTACATTACCAGGAAAAGAAGTTAGGATAGTAAAATAGAATAATGATGGAAGCTTGGGACATGGCTCAACAGTAGAGCAAGTGCTCAGGGTGCTGGGGGCTCTGAATTTCTATCTCACAAAGAGAGAGAAAGAAAAAAAAGAAGGGCAAAAGGGAGGAAGGAAAGGAGGGAATCATGGGAAACTTTTCAGATTTTTGTGTTATAAAATTACATAAATGATCTTAGTTTCAAAGTGTAGTTTTTTTCCCCCCAAAGGAGCAGTAATAATCATGATTATTTCTTTAGTAAAACACAAGAAAAATAACTTGATATGATATATAATATTGGAGAAGAAATTATTCTTGAGGAGTTTGTGTTAATCCATGAGAGGAGTAGGAATTTCCAAATACTTCTGATCCAAGGGTGGGAATAAAGCAGGGAAATTAAGAAGTAACAAAGGGAAACAAATTATTAGATGCCCGAAAGGGAATTATTACCTAAATTGTGTAGGGAGGGTGATGTCAAAGAAATGGAAATTAAGCTGGGTGTGGAGGTCAATGCCTGTAATCACAGTACTTGGGAGGCCCAAACAGTAGAATTGCAGGTTCAAGGCCAGCCTCAGCAATTTAGTAAGCCCTCAGAAATTGACTGAGACCCTGTTTCAAAATAAAAAATTAAAAGGGCTGGGGGTATAGCTCAAAGATAGAATGCCACTGGATTCAATTTCTACTGAAAAAAAAAGGAAATCACATTTTTATTCAACAATCTGATCAAAGAATCATAAAGTTTGATCCCAATCTGTGAGTTTTTATGTCAAAGGCACATCTACTGAGGTGGGTCCATTGGTCCTTTTCTAGTTGTCTTTCCAAAAAGTCTTTTCAGAGCGCTCTTGATGTCCTTGTTCCTCAGGCTGTAGATGAAGGGGTTCAGCATGGGGGTGACCACAGTGTACATCAAAGAGGCAGTTGCAGTGGAGTGTGCATTTTGGGTCACAGCAGAACTCAGGTACACACCCAGGAGCGTGCAATAGAACAAGGAGACCACAGAGAGGTGGGAAGCGCAGGTGGAGAAGGCTTTGTACTTGCCCCGAGCTGAGGAGATTGCACGGATGGAGGAAATTATCTTGGAGTAAGAGTAGAGGATGCCGGCCAGGGGACCAACAGCCAAGAACATGGCTGTAATATATATCACAAGGTCATTAAGAAAGGTGTCAGAACAGGCTTGGTGGACCACCTGATTCAGTTCACAGAAGAAGTGTGGGATTTCCAAGTCTGTGCAGAAAGACAACTGTAGCGCCATGAAGCTGTGTAACAAGGAATTCAGGACGCTCAGTATCCAGCAAGCCAGAACCAACAACACGCAGAGCCGGGGGTTCATGATGACCGTGTAGTGCAGGGGGTGACAGATGGCCACAAAGCGGTCATAGGCCATCACAGTCAGCAGAAATATGTCCAACCCTGAAAAGAACAACAGGAAGAACATCTGGGTGATGCAGCCTGCATAGGTAATGAGCTTGCTGTGTGTCTGGATGTTCAGCAGCATCTTCGGGATGGTAGTGGAGGTGAAAAAGATGTCCACAAAGGACAGGTTGGAGAGGAAGAAGTACATGGGCGTGTGCAGGTGAGCATCTGAAGTGATGGCCAGGATGATGAGCAGGTTCCCCAGCACCGTGACCAGGTACATGGAAAGGAAAAGCCCAAAGATGAGGGGCTGCAGCTCTGGGTCCTCTGAAAATCCCAGAAGAAGAAATCCTGAAAGCTGTGTATCATTTCCTGGTTCCATGTGTTTTATATGACTACCAAGAAAAAGCAAAGCAAGCAAGAAACAAAAATGTATTACTCACAGCCATAAAAATATCTAGTGCTATCTTTTTTTTGTAGTGCTAGTAATCAAACTTGGAGCCTCTCATATGCTAGGTAAATGCTCTACCACTGAGCTACACCTTAGACCCAATCCTCTACAGTCATAAAATTAATTTCTATATTCCATGCAGGAATCTTATCCCCATTAGGTGTTAATTGTGTTATATATGACTAGGAAGTCCTGTTTCATGCTCACCCTTTACCTAAAGGTCATGTATTCAGAAATTTTAAGAAGAAATTCTTCTATGCATTTAAGAAATATAAATAGAATATGGCCCATATTCCAGACACTATTTAGACAATGACTGAACAATGAAGAAAAAAAAGTCCCTACAGTAAAGAGTTAGAGAAGGAATAAAAGCACATTTAAAAATCATACATTGAGCAGGGCATGGTGGTATAGGCCTGTAATCCCAGTACTTGGGAGGTTGAGACAGGATAATTGCAGGTTTGAGATCAGTCTCAGCAAATAGCAAGATTCTTAGCAACCTAGCAAGAACTTATTTCAAAACAAAAAAATGAAAAAAGGACTGAGAGGCTGGGTGTGGTGGCACACGCTTTTAATTCCAGTACTTGGGAGGCTGAGAACGGAGGACCAGGTTTGCGGCCAGCCTCAGCTACTTAGTGAGGTTCTCTACAACTTAGTGAGACCTTGTTTCAAAATAAAGAATAAAAAATAGGACTGGGGGCATAGCCTGGAGGTAGAATGCCCCTGGGTTCAATCCCCAGTACAACAACAACAACAAAAAGGACTGGTGGGAGTATAATTCACAGGTAGAATTCTATTCCCAGTTTAAAAAAAAAAAATCATACTCTCTGTGAGGCAGTGACGAGTGCGTGCTAGTCATGTTTCTGTTGCTATAACAAACAACTGAGACAATAAGCTTATTAAGAGAAAAAATTTATTTGGGCTCACAGCTGAGGAGAGTCCAGTCCAGGGTGAGTAGCTCAGTGGCTTTGTACCTATGAGGAGGCAATGTATCATGAAGATGCCCAAGGCAGAATAAATCTACTGCCCTCATCACTAGGAAGCAAAAGAGAGCAAGAGGTGGCCACGCCTACAATGACCTCACTTCCTCCCACTAGGCCCCGCCTCTTAAAGGCTCCACCACCCCCCATCAGCACCACCCTCAGGTTGAAGTCTTTGGGAGACATTCAAGATCCAAACTATAAGCTGGGTGTGGGGTACATGCCTGTAATTCTGTCCTTGGGAGACTGAGACAGGAGGATCATAGATTCTAGGCCAGCCTCAGCAACTTAGTGAGACCCTCAGCAACTTAGCAAGACCCTGTTTAGAAATAAAAAATAAAATACAGCTGGGGGTATAACTCAGGAGTAGAATGCCCCTGGGCTCAACCCCTAGTATCACACACAAAAAAAGATCCAAACTATAACAAGCAGAGTGAGAAAGAGAAAGAAGGTGAGGAGAGAGAGGATAGGGCAATGTTTTGATAGTGTGTTCAGGGAAGACTAGCAGATAAGGAGCCATTTGAACAGAGACCTCAAGGAAGACATGAGCCAGGATACATTGAGACTGTGCCAAATGTCAGGGGCCCAGGGAAGGTGCCTGTTTCAGATCTTAGAGACAAAAAAGGAGGGGACTTCTGGGAAGATGGCTTCGGAGTGAGACACCTCTCATCAGGTGCTGTGAGCTCAATTCAAATCTGCCATAAAAGCAGCTTCTTGACAGAAGAAAAAAAGCAACAAAAAAGTGAACAATGCTACAAAAACTGAAGTACAGCTAAACAGAATCCAGAAAGCC
>PVLC010045496.1:0-11782 GCA_004027655.1 Graphiurus murinus | reverse complement strand
CCGTGGGTGCAGGAGATGGTTAAGGTGCCGCCCAGCGCGCTGACGCGTTCGCGCATGCCGGTGAGGCCAAAGCCCTGCTGACCGGAGCCCGGCGGCAGGCCGCAGCCGTCGTCCTCCAGCACCAGCATTAGCCGCTGCTCCTGCTGCCAGCCCTGCAGCGTGACGGCGCTGGCGCTGGCGTGTTTGACAATATTATTCAGCCCCTCCTGACAAACGCGGAACAGGGTGACTCGCTGGTTTTCACTCAGCAGCGACTCATCAATACGCCACTCCAGATGGCTGACCATACCGCGATCCTCCAGCTCCATTTCGCGCATCAGCGAGCGAACCGCCTGCTCAAGCGTCAGATCGTCCAGCTGGCGCGGGCGCAGGCGGCCCAGCAGGCGGCGCACCGAATCATAGACGCCGAGCGAAAGCTGTTCAATCAGCTGCCCGCTCTGCCTGACGCTGGCGCTGTTCGGCGCCAGACGCTGGACGATCCCCGCCTGGGTGCGTATGGCGGTAATGGTCTGGCCGATATCATCGTGCAGCTCGCGGGCGACCTCGCGACGTACGCTCTCTTCGGTTTCCAGCAGGCGTTCCGCCAGCCGCTGGTTACGCACCAGCTCGTTTTGCAGCGACTGGTTCAGCTCGCGCAGCCGCTGAATGCCGGCGCCCAGCAACAGGCCCGTCAGGCTTTGCGCCAGCAGCGAAAGCAATAAATCCACCGGGTGTTCGTGCCAGGTCTGGCTGGCGATCAGCGCGATAGCGTTCATCAGGGTCGCGATCAGCGCGCCCTGCCAGCCGTAATGCCAGGCCAGAGCGATAATCGGCAGCGCCAGGCAGAAGGGCGTAAATCGTGAGAGCTCGGCGGGTAGCCCCAGCTGAAGCCAGAGGCTGACGCTGAACAGCAGCAGGTACCAGATAAGATGCCGCCCGCGCCAGTTCACCGGCTGCGAGACCAGCGATGGCCCCAGCGGCCGCCAGACGGTGCTGGTGAGATAGTGCCAAATCACCAGGCAAGTGGGGGCCAGCGTCAGGCCGCCGGTCAGGGTCAGCAGCAGCGCGTTCAGCCCCTCTTTACCCTCCAGCAGCCACGGCAGCGACTGAAGCAGCGCAGCGGCGATCAGCGCGCCCCCCTGGCGCAGCAGGGTGAGCCAGTCGCGCTGCTGACGATAGCGCGAGATCAGCGCCACCGGCAGCAGGGTTAACAGGCTTCCGGTCATCAATATTATCGGGTGCGCCAGCGCAACTTCCTGCGCCAACCAGAGGATCAGCAGCCACTCCGCGCCCAGCAGAACCGGCCAGTAGCCGCGCGGGCACTGCAGCATCAGGCCAAGACGCAGCCCGAAGGGAAACAGCAGCACCGCAAGATCGGCACGCTCTACCAGGTGCAGGCTGATGCTCCACAGGCAAAACCACGCGGCGGAAAAGATAAAGCAACAGCCGATAACCGAGAGCAGCCGGGAGAGAAAGGCGTTCATTGCCAGCTATCGAACATGCGGCGCGCCAGCTCAACGTCGTTGCTGACGCCCAGCTTTTCCAGCAGATTGGCACGATGAACGTGCACGGTTTTTGGCGACAGGCCCAGCTCGGCGGCAATCTCCTTTACCGCCATCCCCTGCGCCAGCTTTTCCGCCACTTCGCGTTCGCGTTTGGTCAGCGGGTCCCGTCGTCCGGCCGCCAGCTTCATGGCGATATCCGGCGTCAGATAGCAGCCGCCGGCCGCCACGGTGCGGACGGCAGCGATCAGCTCATCCGGGCTGCAGCGCTTGGAGAGAAAACCGCGCGCGCCGGCGTTCAGCGCCTGCTCCACCAGCGCCGGACTGTCGTGCACCGACAGCATTACGATCGCCATTCCTTTCGGTAGCTGGCTTAACAGCTCAAGCCCGGAGATATCCGGCATCGAGATATCGCAGATGCAGACCTGCACGCCGCGGCCGGGCAGCCCCGCCAGCGCTTCGCGCCCGGAACCGAATTCTGCGACGACCTGAAAATCGGCTTCCAGCCCCAGCAGTTGGGCAAAGCCGGAGCGGACGATAAGATGATCGTCAATAAGGGCGATTGTGGTCATGGCGATTCCTGGGAGGATAAAAAACGCGCTTACCTTAACGGTATAAACGTCATCCTTCAAGCTGCCTCTGTCCCCCAGTCGCTTACCTGAGTAAGCGCCCGGGGATGCTCATACTTGCCGCCCTGATGCGGCTTGAGTGATTTTGTCTATCGCGCGCCGCGGTTCAAGCCGCGAGCGATTATTCGAAGAACACCGCAATTTTGCTGAACATGGAGGGATCGGACTGATTGCGTACCACTTTCTCAACGTCTTCCAGCTTTTCAATCTGACTAATCATCTGCCCGAGGCGCTGATCGTCGTTGACCAGTAGCCAGATGCGGCTCTGGTTGCTGTCCTGAATCGGCAGACAAAGAATGCCTTCCACGTTAAATGCGCGGCGGGCAAACAGGCCGCAAACGTGGGTCATCACGCCGGGATGGTTGCGCACGGTGAGCTGTAGAATAACGTTTTCATGAGTCGCTTGTTGCATGGCTTATTCCCCCACCATTTCAGTATTGGCCGCACCCGGCGGTACCATCGGATACACTTTTTCTTCAGCATCGATACGCACGTGGATCAGCGCCGGACCCGGGCGGTCGATAATCGCCTGCAGCGCCGCCTGCGGGTCGGCTTCGTTATTTAAATCACAGGTTTGCAGACCAAAACCGGCGGCAATCTGCATAAAGTTGACCATGCCAGGATAGGTTGCGGCGAATACGCCCTGCTTATAGAACAGGCTCTGCTGCTGATAAACCAGCCCCAGCGCTTCGTTATTCATCAGGATAATTTTCACGTCCAGCTGATTTTCCGCCGCGGTAGCCATTTCCTGAATGTTCATCATCAGGCTGCCGTCTCCGGAGAAGCAGATGACCTTGCGCTGCGGGTTAGCCAGCGCCGCGCCTACCGCGGCAGGCAGACCAAAGCCCATGGTGCCGAGGCCGCCGGAGGTCAGCCACTGGCGCGGACGGTTCAGCGGATACGCCTGCGCGACCCACATCTGGTGCTGGCCGACGTCGGTGGTCACGATTGCCTCATCGTCAACGCAGGCGGCAACGGCGTTAATCAGGCCATAGTGGGTAAGCGGGTCTTGCTCCTGCGGAATGGTGCAGGGGAACTCCCGCTGCAGATCGGCCACCAGCTGCAGCCATTCGCTGCGCGGCTGCGCCTCGACCTGCGGGATCAGCTGCGCCAGCACTTCGCCAACATCGCCCTGAATCGCCACGTGCGGCTGTTTGATTTTACCCAGCTCAGAGCGGTCGATATCAACGTGAATAATTTTCGCATTCGGGCAGAACTGCTCGGTTTTACCAATCGCCCGGTCATCAAAACGCGCCCCTAAAACAACCAATAAATCAGCCTCTTGCAAAATAAAATTGGTGCTGCGCGCGCCGTGCATCCCCAGCATGCCCAGCGACAGCGGATGCGCTTTCGGCAGCATCCCCAGCGCCATCAGGGTCTGGGTGGTCGGCAGGTTGGCTTTTTCCGCCAGTTGGCGAATGTGCTCAGGCGCGTTGATCACCCCACCGCCCAGATAGAGCACCGGACGCTGCGCGGCGTTAATCATCGCCGCCGCTTCACGCACGCTGGCGCTATCGAACATCGGAGCCGCCGTACGGGCGCCGGGTTCCGGCAGGGCATCGAGCTCAATGGTCGCGGCCTGAACATCCTTAGGAATATCTATCCACACCGGCCCTGGTCGCCCGGACTGCGCGATGCGAAACGCGTCGCTCATCACCTGCGGCAGTTCAGCGATGTTGCGTACCAGATAGTTATGTTTCGTGATGGGGATAGAGATACCGTAGGTGTCAACTTCCTGGAAGGCATCGGTGCCGATCATTGAAGCCGGAACCTGGCCGGTAATGCACACCAGCGGAATCGAATCCAGACGGGCATCGGCGATAGCGGTGATCAGGTTAGTGGCTCCCGGGCCGCTACAGGCCATACACACCGCCGGTTTGCCCTCGGTGCGCGCCATGCCCTGGGCGATAAATCCCGCGCCCTGCTCGTGACGCGCCAGAATATGGCGGATCTGAGTGCTTTGACTTAACGCATCGTAAATCGGAAGGATGGAGCCGCCCGGAATGCCGCTGACCGTAGTGATCCCCTGACGCTCCAGTAAATGAACGACTAACTGTGCGCCAGTGAAGCGCATTTTTTGTGATGTTGTGCCCGAACTTGCCATGCTCCAGTCCTTTTATTCTGGGCCGACTTACCGGGGGGCATGAAACGAAAAACCCCGCTCGGTTTGCGCCGGCGGGGTTTGGAATTCGTGTTGTTCCGGACCCTACGGCGCGTTGCCGACGACGACCACCACAGACACGACGACCACCGCGGCAGGCGCGGTTAGTAGTAGGGTCGAAGTCAGCGTGGTAGCGTTCATTAGGGACCTGTTGTCTCAAAAAAGGGAATGAATTTATACAAACACAGCTTTTGTCATTTCACAATGGATTTATTTTCAACCAGGAAAAACTGCGCGGAAGATCACATTAATTTGCGGCGGGATAAAAACAAAAAACCCCGCCGCGGCGAGGTTTTCTGCTCGGTGTTTTACGGTTGGTGGCCGCAAGCACACTGTATTACGTCAACGAAAAAAGTATACGCGATCGGGGAAGAAGGCGCAATTTTCACGACGGTTTTTGCTGATTTAGAGTATGGATCGCGTATGCAAATTTGTCCAAAAAATACTGTTCATATATACAGTATTCATTCTATACTGAGGGGGTACGCAGGGTGAATCTGGGGCCGCACTTTTACCGGCGCAAAAAAAGTCCTGGCTGAAACGGGTGGTGCCGTCAGCGCCTTAACCCCAGAAGAGCACACTGTGTTACGTCAACAAATACCCCGAATCATTTAGCCCGCAACCCACTGGTCGCGCCTGAATGATGACGGGTATACCCTGGCTGGCAACAGGCGGCGGAAAGGTACGCCAGCCGGTTGTGCTCCTGAACCAGAGGAGACGCGTATGGGCGGAGTGGATATCGTTGTTCTGATCCTGAAACTCATGGTTGCCGTGTTGCAACTACTTGATGCAGTCCTGAAACAGTTCCGCTGATTCAGGTTCAAGTCGCACCTGAGAGGGGCGGGAAACCGCCCCTCTACAGGCTAACCTGACGGAGAAAATTATGGCCCCCTTGTTGATTGCCGCCATCACCCCGGACGAACCCGGTTTTTCGGCACTACGCGCCGAAAGCCTGACGCAAAACCTGACTATGCTGGGCCGCCTGGCGGAGAACTGGCAGAGCGGGATAAACCGCTTTAACGCGCCGGGAGAAAAGCTGCTGGGCGCTTTTGCATTTGGGCAGCTGGTCGGGGTTTGCGGGCTCAATGTCGACCCTTTTAGCCAGCAGCCGCGAGCCGGCCGCATCCGCCATTTATATATCGGCGAGCGCCACCGTCGGCAGGGGATCGGGCATCAGCTGCTGGTCTCGGTTATTACCCACTCCGGCGCCAGCTTTGATTTTCTCAACACCCATGCGCCGTCAACGGCCTGGTCGTTTTATGAAAATCTGGGATTTCGCCCGGTCTATGATGAACCGCGGGTCACCCATCGCCTGTTTTGTTCGCTCTAGCTGTCTCTGGTTGCCAAAGCGCGCCCATGTTACAGTCCAGTGACGATTTATCCCCCAGCGCCAGGCTGCAATGACCATTACCGTATTCTGTATATTGCTGTTCGCCGCCCTGCTTCACGCAAGCTGGAACGCTATCGTTAAAGCCAGCGGCGATAAAATGTACGCGGCGATTGGCGTTAGCGGCTCTGCCTCGCTCATCGCCCTGGTTTTGCTCCCTTTTGCCCCCCAGCCGACGCTGGCCAGCGTGCCGTTTCTTGCTGTCTCCTGCGCGCTACAGGTGGTGTATACGGTGCTGGTGGCGAAAACCTATCAGGTCTCGGATATGAGCCAGACCTATCCGCTGATGCGCGGAACCGCGCCGCTGCTGGTGGCGATAATCAGCGTTATCTTCCTTGGCGACCACCTCTCTCCGCTGGCGTGGCTGGGCATCGGCGTCATCTGCCTGGCGATACTGGCGATGGCGTTTAACGGCCGATCCCGTTCAAGCACCGGTATCCTATTAGCGCTGATCAACGCCTGCTTTATTGCCGGTTATACGCTGGTAGACGGAACCGGGGTGCGGCTTTCAGAAACCGCACTGGGCTATACGCTATGGACCTTTTTTATGAATGGCTTCTGTCTGCTGGGCTGGGCGATGATTGCCCGACGCCCGCAGGCCAGCCGCTATCTGCGCCAGCACTGGAAGAAAGGCCTGGTCGGCGGCGTTGGCACTATGGGTTCTTATGGCCTGGCGCTGTGGGCAATGACCCAGGCGCCGCTGGCGGTGGTCGCCGCCCTGCGCGAAACCTCAATTCTTTTTGGCGCGGTTATCGCGTTTATCCTGTTGAAAGAAAAGATGGTTCCATTACGCATCGTGGCTGCCTGCGGCATTGCCGCCGGGGCGATTCTGCTGCGGCTGTCGTAAACCACACATGGCAACATTAGTTGCCGATTGTTGTTTACAAAACCTGCCTGAACATCCCCGATAATCCCCCCTTACAGGGTTGTTCTGTCATTTTAATATGGTAGATTCCTCCATCGTTTTGCGGATGTGCCAGTCACATATTCTTTACCTTCAACTTTCTACAAAGTATTCATCGACATGAAACGGCATAAGAACTTCAATTTGTTGTTGATGCTGGTACTGCTGGTGGCCGTCGGCCAGATGGCGCAGACCATTTATATCCCGGCGATTGCCGATATGGCGGTATCGCTAAACGTGCGTGAAGGCGCGGTACAGAGCGTGATGGCCGCTTATCTGCTGACCTACGGCGTCTCGCAGCTTTTCTACGGCCCGCTCTCCGATCGCGTTGGCCGGCGTCCGGTGATCCTCGTTGGGATGTCTATTTTTATGCTGGCGACGCTGATTGCCATTACCACCCATAGTCTGCCGGTGTTGATCGCCGCCAGCGCACTGCAGGGAATGGGTACCGGCGTCGGCGGCGTGATGGCGCGTACCCTGCCGCGTGACCTGTATGAAGGCGCGCAGCTCAGGCACGCCAATAGCCTGCTGAATATGGGAATTCTGGTAAGCCCACTGCTGGCCCCGTTGATTGGCGGTATTCTTGATACCTTGTGGAACTGGCGGGCCTGCTTCGTATTCTTGCTGATTCTTTGCGCTGGCGTCACCTTCAGCATGGCGCGCTGGATGCCGGAAACCCGGCCCACCGGCGCACCGCGCACCCGTCTCATCACCAACTATAAAACGCTGTTCGGTACCGGCGCGTTCAACTGCTATCTGCTGATGCTGATCGGCGGCCTCGCGGGCATTGCCGTATTCGAAGCCTGTTCCGGGGTGCTGATGGGGGCGGTGCTGGGACTGAGCAGTATGTCGGTCAGCATTCTGTTTATTCTGCCGATTCCGGCGGCGTTCTTTGGCGCCTGGTTTGCCGGGCGGCCAAACAAACGCTTCCCGACGCTGATGTGGCAGTCGGTGATTTGCTGCCTGCTGGCGGGCGTGCTGATGTGGATACCGGGCCTGCTGGGCGTGATGACCGTCTGGACCCTGCTGGTTCCTGCTGCGCTGTTCTTCTTTGGCGCAGGAATGCTGTTTCCGCTGGCGACCAGCGGCGCGATGGAACCTTTCCCGTTCCTTGCAGGCACCGCCGGGGCGTTAGTGGGCGGATTACAAAACATCGGTTCCGGCGCGCTGGCGTGGCTGTCGGCGATGATGCCGCAAACCGGCCAGGGCAGCCTCGGCCTGCTGATGATGCTGATGGGATTGCTGATTCTGCTGTGCTGGCTGCCGCTGGCATCGCGGTTTCATCAACATCAGCAGCCGGTTTAAGGCTTCTTTGCGGGTTCCCCGGGTCGCGGCGCGGCGCGTCTTACCCGGGCGACAAAATGACGGACGCCGGTAAACCCGTAGCCCGGCGAAGCGCAGCGCAAGCCAGGAAGCGGTGGCGAATTATCAGCCCCGGCATATTTCCCGGAGGCGATGCTGCGCATCTGTCCGGGCTACCGGCCCCCAGACGGCGGTAAACCCGTAGCCCGGTCATACACAGCGCCACCGGGATGAAACTAAGCCGGTCATCATAATTGCGCCTGGCTCTGCAGCCAGTGGATAAAAGCATCGATTTTCGGCCACTGACGGCCCGGCAGGGTCGTCACGTAGTAGTGCTGATGGCATTTCAGGGTCATCTCGCCGAACGGCGCGATCAGTTCTCCGCTCTCCAGGCGCTTTTGCACCAGCCGCTTACGCCCCATCGCCACGCCGACGTGATTCATCGCGGCAATCACCGCTAAATCCGAACGATCGAAGCCAATACCCGACGATTGCGGCAACTCGATGCCGAATGTCTGCGCCCAGCTGAACCACTCATCGGTGCCGGAATCGTTACTCCAGGCCTGACGATCGTGCAACAGCGTACAGTGGCGAAGATTGCCGGGATTCTGCGGTAGCTGATGCTGGCGCGCGTAGTTCGCCGTGCAGACCGGCACGATGGCCTCATCCATCAGAAAATGGTGGCTCAACTGCGATGAAGGCGCATCATCGAAGTAGATCGCCAGATCGATGCCCGCACGCTGCATATTAACGTTATCGTTGCCGGTCAGCACGGTGAGCGATATCGACGGATAGCGGCGGGTAAAATCGCCGAGCGCAGGCACCAGCCAGCACTGGGCGATGGACGGGCGCGAATAAACCGTTAAGGTTCCCGACAGCTCCTGGTTTTTAATATCCAGAATCTCCTGGTTTAAGCTATCCAGCGAGGACTTCAGCGCCCAGTACACCCGCTTACCTTCATGCGTCAGCTCTACCTTGCGATGCGAGCGCACAAACAGCTGGATCCCCAGCTCTTCTTCCAGCTGGTTGATACGGTGGCTCACCGCGCTCGGCGTCAGCGACAGTTCCTCCGCCGCCAGCGCAAACGACTCATGCCGGGCGGCGACTTCAAAGGTATACAGCTTCGATAGCTGCCAGCCGTTAAGCAGGCGAGTGCCTAACTCTTTTAGCGTCTCCATCTCTTACTCCTTCACTATTCCCCGCCGAGTGTAAGAAATTTTTCGCGCCAGTTGCGCGTTAAAGATGAATAAAAGTGATTCATAGCACACATAACAGACAATTTTAGAGCAAAATCACCTTTTTGATTCAATCTGGTTCATCTTAAGGGCCGTTTATATCGTTTGTCAGCAGGCGCCGTTTTTCTGTTCAATAGCGATAGATTATTCACAGGCGAGGTGGGGTATGGAATCTCAGATCTGGGTTGTGAGCACGCTGCTGATCAGCATCGTGTTGATTGTGTTAACTATCGTCAAACTGAAGTTTCACCCGTTTCTGGCGCTGCTGCTGGCCAGCTTTTTCGTCGGCGCCATGATGGGCATGAGCCCGCTGGATATGGTTAACGCCATCGAGAGCGGGATTGGCGGCACGCTGGGCTTCCTGGCGGCGGTAATTGGGCTGGGGACGATTCTCGGCAAAATGATGGAGGTCTCCGGCGCGGCTGAGCGTATCGGCCTGACGCTTCAGCGCTGCCGCTGGCTGTCCGCTGACGTCATTATGGTGCTGGTGGGCCTGATTTGCGGGATCACGCTGTTCGTTGAAGTAGGCGTGGTGCTGCTGATCCCGCTGGCGTTTTCCATTGCCAAAAAGACCAACACGTCGCTGCTCAAGCTGGCCATCCCGCTGTGTACGGCGCTGATGGCGGTACACTGCGTGGTGCCGCCGCATCCGGCGGCGCTGTTTGTCGCGAATAAGCTGGGCGCGGATATCGGGACGGTGATCGTATACGGTCTGCTGGTGGGCCTGCTGGCTTCGCTGGTCGGTGGCCCGCTGTTCCTGCGGCTGCTCGGCAACCGCCTGCCGTTTAAAGCGGTTCCGGCTGAATTTGCCAATCTCGAAGTGCGCAAAGAAGAGACCCTGCCTTCGCTTGGCGCCACCCTGTTTACCGTCCTGCTGCCGATCGGCCTGATGCTGGTAAAAACCATCGCCGAACTGAATATGACCAAAGGCGGCACGCTGTATATGCTGCTGGAGTTTATCGGTAACCCCATCACCGCCATGTTCATCGCGGTCTTTGTGGCCTATTACGTGCTGGGCATCCGTCAGAATATGGGCATGAGCACCCTGCTGACGCATACGGAAAACTGCTTCGGCTCTATCGCCAATATCCTGCTGATTATCGGCGCAGGCGGGGCCTTCAACGCCATCCTGAAGACCAGCGGTCTGGCCGATACGCTGGCGGTAATTCTGTCGAACCTCGATATGCACCCGATTCTGCTGGCCTGGCTGGTGGCGCTGATTCTGCATGCCGCAGTCGGTTCCGCCACCGTGGCAATGATGGGCGCAACCGCTATCGTCGCACCGATGCTGCCGCTCTATCCTGGCGTGAGCCCGGAAATCATCGCTATCGCCATCGGCTCCGGCGCGATTGGCTGCACTATCGTGACGGACTCCCTGTTCTGGCTGGTTAAGCAGTACTGCGGGGCAAGCCTTAACGAAACGTTCAAATACTATACCACAGCGACCTTTATCGCTTCGCTGCTTGCACTGGCCGGTACATTCCTGCTTTCTTTCATCATCTGAGCGCAAAGAGACGTAATATGAAAAACGCTGACATGACCAATTTACTCGCGCAGTTTCCTCTGCTGGAGGAACTGATAGCCCTGAAAGAAACCACCTGGTTTAACCCGTCAACGACGTCGCTGGCGGAAGGGTTACCCTACGTTGGCCTGACGACAGAAGACGTTCAGGACGCCCACGCCCGGCTCGATCGTTTTGCGCCATACCTGGCGGAGGCCTTTCCGGAAACCGCAGCCACTGGCGGTATTATCGAATCAGAACTGGTAGCCATCCCGGCAATGAAGGCCCGGCTGGAAAAAACCTTTCATCAACCGATTGGCGGCGATCTGCTGCTGAAAAAAGACAGTCACCTGCCGATTTCCGGCTCGATTAAGGCCCGCGGCGGCATTTATGAAGTGCTGACGCATGCGGAAAAACTGGCGATCGACGCGGGATTATTAAACACAACCGATGATTATCGTAAACTGCTAACCCCCGAGTTCAGGGCCTTCTTCAGCCAGTACAGCATCGCCGTTGGCTCCACCGGTAACCTGGGAATGTCGATTGGCATTATGAGCGCACGCATCGGCTTCAAGGTGACGGTACATATGTCCGCCGACGCCAGAGCGTGGAAAAAGGCCAAACTGCGCAGCCACGGCGTAACGGTGGTGGAGTACGAAGAGGATTACGGCGTGGCGGTTGAGCAGGGACGGCAAGCCGCCGAGTCCGACCCGAACTGCTTCTTTATCGATGACGAGAACTCGCGCACCCTGTTCCTCGGCTACTCCGTGGCCGGCGAGCGGCTAAAAGCGCAGTTTGCCCGCGAAGGGCGCGTAGTGGACGCCAGTCATCCTCTGTTTGTTTACCTGCCGTGCGGCGTTGGCGGCGGCCCCGGCGGCGTGGCGTTTGGCCTGAAGCTGGCGTTTGGCGATAGCGTACACTGCTTCTTCGCCGAACCGACCCACTCCCCGTGCATGTTGCTGGGTGTCTATACCGGTCTGCATGATCAGATTTCAGTTCAGGATCTGGGGATTGATAATCTGACCGCCGCAGACGGCCTGGCGGTAGGCCGCGCCTCCGGTTTCGTGGGTCGGGCAATGGAGCGCCTGCTGGATGGGTTCTACTCTCTCGATGACCAGACCATGTACGATATGCTGGGTTGGCTAGCCGAAGAAGAAGGTATTCGCCTGGAGCCATCCGCTC
>PVLC010045495.1:0-11788 GCA_004027655.1 Graphiurus murinus | reverse complement strand
ACAACCAAACAGCAGACAGCGGCTGCTCCCGCAAGCCCCAGAAATACAGCTCTCTGATCAACTCCGAGGACCGAGGACAGGAGGGCAGGTAAGCACACCACGTCTTTGCGCCTGCCAGCCTCCTATATCCAGGCCCACTTTACCAACCTGTCACCATAAGCATAGCTTTCCTTTCTACGTGGGTTGTACTCTGTGTCAAACCAGTACCTCCGGTCCCAGGAGCGGGGATCCCTGAATCTAGAATTGTAGTAGCGATCCCAGCGACTTGGGTCTGTAAGCAAGGAACACAAGGGTTAGTGCGGCAACGAGAAGAAACCCAGACCCTCTGAAGGGGCTGCACTGCCCCAGGCTGGGGACCCCTGGGCTCCCGAGGAACCACAGCCTCTTCCTGGGATGGGCACCACCCGAGGGCAGGCCCTGCGTGGCAGGAGGAGCCAGCTTTCTGCCCCTGTCCATGCTGCCTCAGCTGGCTATTTTCTCAATAAAGGGGTTTTGGGTTAAAAAGCAATAAACTGCTAAGAGAGACTTAAGTTCTTTGTTGTATTTACTACCTTTTTCTTTGTGATGCTGGCGATGGAACCCAGGACCCGCACACATTTTAGGAAAGTGCTCTAACACTGAGCTACACCCTAAGTCCCAATTATGACTATTTAAGATTTCTTCTTCATGTGATTCAGGAGATTTTATTTATTTATTTTTTTGGGGGGGTACTGGGGATTGAACCCAAGGGCATTCTACCTCTGAGCTATACTCCAAGCCCTATTTTATGTTTCAATTTGGGTCTCACTGAGTTGTGGAGGGCCTAAGTGGCTGAGGCTGGCCTTGAACCTTTGATCTTCCTATCTCAGCCTCTCAAGAACTGGGATTATAAGCATGTGCCACCACACCCAGCTGATCCAGAAGATTTTAAGAAATAATCTCAATATTAAAAGGTAACTTCAAAAAACACTAGCAGCTGGGTATGGTGGTACATGCCTGTAATCCCAGTACTTGGGAGACTGAGACAGAAGGATTATAGGTTCGAGGACAGTCTCAGCAAGTAGAAACTCTCAGCAACTTAGTGAGACCCTGTTTCAAAACAAAAAATAAAAAGGGCTGAGGATGTAGCTCAGAGGTGGAATGCCCCTGGGCTCAATCCCCAATACTACCCCCCCCAAAAAAATTAACATTGTAAACAAACAGGATGCACCATTTTTGGCAAATGTGTTCAGAATTTCTCCTAAAAAGAGATAAAACCACTCAAGGGGGAAAAAAGCCCTCCTGGGAAGCAGAAAAAAGATGGGTCGCTTGGACACCATGGAGGGGCTGTTAGGCCCTGAGATCACGGGGCCAGCGCAGAGTGACTGTTCCAGGACACAGCTCTGTGGTCCCCACGCAGCAGGGAAGATGGCTGTGAAGCAGATGCACCTCCCTCAGTGGGACGGTCCATGCCACCGCCGCAAGCGGCCAGCCCTGGGGCCTCTGAGCACAAAACCTGACTGGTGACTACAGAGCTGCTTTTCGCTTTACTTCCATTTCATCAGCGCAGGAGGCGGTCACATGGGACAAGACAGCCCCAAACCACTGATCATCACGCTTTGCTAGGAAATCCACCAACCCCCAACATGAGAGACGCCCAGGCGATGGTGATGATGCGAATTCTCCATGAAAGCAACCATACAGCTATTCTCAGATGCAAACAGTTTTCAACTACTTTGGCTTGTGGATAAAAACACAAAGGAGGGACAAGAGAAAGGGAAGGTCACCCCAAACACACAGTGGAGCAGGACTCACACAGCTGGGCGCTGACATGCAGTCTTGGACAAAGCACCTGCTGATGGCGGGAATCCCTAAACATACCTCCATAATCGTACTGGCCGGAGTAATAATTTGCGAAGTAATCACTCTGACTGCTCCATCCACTCTTGGAATTATAGTATCCTTCAGGATACCCTTGCCTGAAAACACACACGAAGAGCTGTTAGAAACACATTACCTCTTTCTTTTCTTTTCTTTCTTTCTTTTCCTTTGTGATACTGGGGACTGAACCTAGGAGCATTTTACCACTGAGCTACACCCCCTAGCTGTTCTTATTTTTTTATTTTGAAGCAGGGTCTCACTATAAGTTCCCCAGGCTAGCCTCAAACTTGCAATCCTCCTTGTCTCAACCACCTAAGTACTGGGATTATAGGCGTACACCACCGTGCTTAACTACTACCTGATTCCTAAAGTGTGGCGAGACATTCGCCAATACAATTTACACCTACAGTAGCAGGCATTATTGAAAGCGCTTTGGTTGTAAAAACTCTAATTAGAAGACTCAGAATGGTACCAAGGACGAGATGATGGATTTTCTACATATAGTGACTGCAACATCACTATTTAATAGCACTTGGCAGAGGAGAACCAGGCCTTTGCGCTCAGTGTGGGTCCTGATATGCTTAGCAGAAGCCTAAGGTTAACCTCAAATGCCAATTTCAACAGCCTCTATGGCAGACACTGGCCACCTGTGCCCTCCCAGGTTTGGGAGCAGCCGCTGTGAGGGCCAGGTGCTCTCCTAGAGCAGGCCAGCGAGGGCTGGGCCCCGGGGCTATCTACACACCCCGCAAACCAAACCAGGACCCTGACTCTATCTACAGAAAAGGTGGAACTTAGCAAAAGAGCTTCTGGAGCTGGGCATGGTGCCACACACCTGTAATCCCAGTACTTGGGAAGCAAGACAGAAGGATTACAGCTTCAAGGCCAGCCTCAACAAGTTAGCAAGTTCTTATTTTTTTAAAAAAAAAAAAGCAGTTTCTTGTACTTTCAAGACTCTTTAAATTAAAAGGACTTAGACACTATTAGATTTTTTTTAACGTGGCTTTTCTCATGACCCTCAGGAAGAGTCCGGCTGCCTGGCCAGCCCGGCACCTGTGAGCAATGTCCACCGTGGCCACGCCTCCTGCCTGGCCCACAGGGCTCATGGTGGCCACACCAGACCACACTGGTCTGCACGCGAGCACCCACCTCCTCAGCTGGCCCCAGCAGCCCGCCTGCTGTTCAGCAACGGCACTGTCGCAACACGGAAGCTGCACTCATAAAGCCGACGCTGAACAGCAGCGCAATGCTAGCCAGGCAGGGGCGGAGAGAGGAGATTACTCTTCAGGCTGTGACAAATGAGGCTGACACACTCAGAGGGCAGAAAGAGCTCCAGGAGGAGAAACCTGCAGCTATGGTAACAAAACCAGCCCATGGAAACCTAACCTGGCCTGTAGAGAGAGGCCTGCGGAGTCACGGAGCCCCCTGGCCTCCTGGGGTTAATGCCATGGGAATCTGCAGGTGGGCAGGGGAAGAAAACTGGGGGGAGGTGAGGAGACTCTCCCTGGCCCTGCCTCCTCGATTCCTTCTCCTCGGGCTCCAGGAACACCCGCCTCCGCCCTCTCCCCTCAAGGCTTTGAATCAGAAAGCTCTTAAACTCCAAACCCCACTTCCCAGCTGACAAGCCACACACAGCAGCTAAGATCCTGGGAATTTTCTCACAAGTAGGTCCCCCTCCCCCACCCTCCTTTTTTTGCAGTGCTGGGGACAGAACCCAGGGCTTCTGTGTATGCCAGGGAGGTGCTGTACCTTTAGCCACAAAATTAAGTCTTTTGAGAGACAACAGCACTGGAATGACCAGCCCTGTAACCTGCACACACACTAGTGTGGGGCACTAGTGTGAGCAAGGCACACCAGGGCCAGCGAAATGGACAAAGGTTCTCAGCAGAGCCTTTCATCTTCAGGTCAATCAGCAAACGCCACGGAGAGTCAGCATACTGACCCTTCTGAGAAAAAGCACCTCTAAAGACTTCTGTGCTTTGGTGACTGGGCTTTTCTACATTGCCAAGCTCAAGAGCAACACGCCCTCATAGCAAAAAGCTACTCGTGTGAGGCACCACTCCTCGGCTCGGACAAGGAACAAGGGCAGGAGCGGAGGTAGCAGAGTCCACAATGACCAGGGCCCACGCCCAGGCCCTTCGGCCAACTCCACCAACAGCCGAGTGGACAGCAGGTCAAAGCACCTCGGCTCCAGAATGCAGGTGGACTCTGACCTCTCAAAGGCTTACTCAGAGGAAGGCATGATGCCATGTGTTTTCCAAAGCTCTCCCGGTAACAGCGAGAGAGGAAAGACAGCCTGCACAGGAGACACAGCCAGACACCTTTGGGAGGGCCTTCCCAAAGAGGGGGCAGTGAGGCACAGAGCACGGGCCTTAGGTCCCGCATGGCGGAGTCAGCCTGACAGAGGCCAGGACTACACGTTCCCGGTGACCAGTCCTTCCAGGCTGCTGAAGCCTTTGGAAAAGTCTGCACCACCTAAAAGAAGCCCCAGAGCTGGGCATGGTGGCATATGCCTGTAATCGCCGTCAGTATACAGGAGGCTGATACAGAAGGATCTCAAGTTTCAGACCAGCCTCAGCAACACAGCAAGACCTTGTTTCAAAAATTTAAAAGGGCTGGGGACATAGGTCAGTGGCAGAGTCTGGGGGCCCCAGACACCCGCCAGCAACCGTCCAGAATGGACGTGCCCAGCAACAAGCAGAGAAGTGCTCGATGCGGAGGCGGCGTCTTTGTGGCCGTTGCAGCATCTGGCCCGACTCGGGGCAGAGCTTAAGGCTAAATGACCAGCTCTGCTACGACTGCGTGCGTGGGGTGGTGTGCTTAACTCAGTTTAAAAACACACCTTGCCATTTGCCCATACTGACAAAATGTGAACCTATATTAAAATAGTCCGCATAACTCTTTACAGACACAGAACTTTTCCAGTCATTAAGTTATCAGCACAGCCCTAACACAAACGTTAGTCTGGGCGCAAGACTGCCGCAGCTGTATGGGACGCAGCTCCCACCTGGGAGTGGGCCGGTCCGAGCAGTGACTTGCTCGGGAGCTGGGCCGCTCGGGCTCACGGTAGCGGTAGTTCTCGGCATAAGCGGAGGCTGAGCTGTCGTAGGGCCTGTAGCGGGGCTCATACAGGCTGTAGACGTCCTGTAGGAAGAAAGTTGGGATAGTTAGACTCATCAAGCAGTCAGCTGTGACTCTACACATTTCAGATGACCACTCGCCAAAAGCAGGACTGAGGGCAGATCTTCCTGCACACAAAACCTACAAGGCAAAGTGCATGTCGGTAGCAGCAGCAGGGCCTCCATAAAACGGAGAGCCTGGCCCTGCTCAGGAGACAGCCCAGAGGGCCCGAAGGCCAGCGGGTCAGCAGGCAGCCCAAGGCACCATGTAACCTCTTGAGGACGCTGAGAGAGAAGGTCTGTGCCTCCCGAGGCCTCAAATGCAGAGATGCCACGATCTCAACAATGTGTGTGGCCTGTCTCAGCCGCTACTCAGAGAAGCAGCAGAAATGGGACCCATCTAAATGGTCCCTAAAGCTACGAAACAATTCGTGGCCTCAGTCCTGTATCTGAGGAGGCGCCCGAGTGGCCACGTGAAGCTCTGAAGAGGCCAAGTGCTGGTGCCGCAGCTGTGAGCCAGGATGCATCCTTCCACGTCTGAAAGCCTCACACAAGACACGGAGTCATGGAAAAACAGGCTCATTCTGACCCCACCAGAGACTGCAGTGACAAAAAGAAAAGGATGTGCTCACACGTGTGCAAGTGATACTGGGGACGGGCGCAGTACTTGGGAGGCTGAGACAGGAGGATCGCAGGTTTGCGGCCAGCATCAGCTAGTGAGGCCCTCTGTAACTCAGTGAGACCCTGTTTCAAAATAAAATAATAAAATAGGGCTAGGAGTGTAGCTTGGAGGTAGAATGCCCCTGGGTTCAATTCCCAATACCACGGAAAAAAAAAGTGATCCTGGGCTTAGGATTTCTGCCGAGGGGCCTATGGTGAGCCCGTGGCTCCCCTCTCTGCTACGTCACAGCTCAAGCAAAGCTGAGCTCCCTGTACAGAAACAAAGTCTACCGCCCCTTCCTTCCAGAATCAGGGCTGGTCTCAGGGCTGGATGCATAACTGCTCACACATAAATGACTGATATGACAGATGATGCTCATGCCAGGGAGAGAGGTGCAGACCAGTCGCAGTGGCAGCTGACAGCCCAACCTACTCCCCAGGCCCTTTTCAACTGGGCCCTTTCCACACGCACCAGGGCCAACTGGTTTCAGGCAGCACAAGAATTCAACACCACCTGGGGCACCACATGCAGCAGACTGTGGTTTTCAAACTTTCCGTAACACAATCTTTCTACCTTGGGGATGCTAAATCGGGGCCAGAGGTAAGAAAAAGCAGATAGTGATCAAGTGCATTCACTTGGATCATACTTTTTCAAATGACTGCAGGATTCAACAGAACCTAAATTAAACAGCAGTTGAGCCGGGCATGATGGCGCACCCTTGTAATCCTAGTTCTTGGGAGGCTGAGACAGGAGGATTGTGGGTTCGAGGACAGCCTCAGCAATTTAGCACGAGGCTCTCAGCAACCTAATGAGACCCTGTTTCCAAATTAAAAATAAAATTGGTCTAGGGGTATAACTCAGAGGGGGAATGCCTCTGGGTTCAATTCCCAGTACCTTAAGAAAAAAACCCAGCAGTCACCAGCCTGCATCCCTGGAGAGCGAAGCGGCAAGAGAGAACACAGCACGCCTCCCCTCTGCTGAGACAGAACCACATATGTGACTATGGAATGCCTCCTCTTTCCACTACTGCATGTGGAGAGTACTACAAACTTAACTTTTTCCTCAATATTTTTTTTCTCTTGAAAAGGGATATGAAAGATTCTATAGTCATATTGCTTCTTACTTTGGCTTATGTTGTTAAAACCACACAAAAAAGCCAGGTGTGGTGGTGCACACTTGTAATCCCAGTACCTGGGAGGCTGAGACAGGAGGATCACGGGTTTGTGGCCAGCCTCAGTTATTTGATGAGGCCCCTCTGCAACTTAGTAAGACCCTGTTTCAAAATAAAGAATTTTAAAAAAGGGCTGGGGGTGTAGCTTGGAGGTAGAATGTCCCTGGGTTCAATCCCCAGTACCATAAAAAAGAAAAAAAAAGAAAAAACCCACACAAAAGCTCCCAGGGGCGAGGCCGGCTTCCCAAAATGTGCAGAGCTCTAATTCTGCAATGAGCTGACCGTGTTCCAGGAGACAAGGGGCTCTTTTGGCTGCCTAAGTTGGGGATGCTGGTATTACAGGTCATGCTAACCCCTGGCAGGAACCCCCGAGGGCCTATGCTCCTTCATCGCCAGGGAGGATTTTCCTCAGCAGCACTGCTTGGGTCTGAATTAAGCAGACAAGTCGTAACTGAGGGACATACCATGAGGAAGAAACCTGGTGGTAAAACTAAAGAAAAAAGATGGCTGAACATTAACGTTCTACTCTACCTGGTAATAGAGGGAGGCCGTCCCAGGATCCGCCGGGTACGGCGGGGGGTACTGAGACTGGTAGGCATCATACAGCGGTCTGTAGTAGTAGTAAGAGGGCAAATCCTGAGGTGGTGGGCCAAAGGCGCTCGGTGGCGGTGGTGGTGGTGGTGGTGGTGGTGGCGGTGGCGGATGCAGCCAGGATTGCTCTGACCGGGCCGTGGTCTGGCCGGAGCTGGTGGAGACAGCCGACGCACTGGAGGGTGGCGGCGGCCCCGGCAGCGCCTTCTGACCAGTTTCAGCCAGAGGTGGACTTGCTGGCAGCTCGGCTGAGTCTTTGGACTGCTCTTGCGTGGATGCGCTTTCTGGACCTGAAGGTTCTGGAAACGCTGGTGGGGGAGAAGTCTGTGGCTGAGGAGGCACCAGCTCGGGCTGGGCTCTTTCTACGCCACACTGGTCCTGTGCATCCTTCATCACCTGCTGATAGAAATGGTCTGGGTTATGAGCCCCAGGCCCAGGCTGCCTGGGGTGACTGGCTGCGGCTTTCTGAGAAGCAGGGCCGTCAGCCTGGGATGGGCTATACATTCGTACAGGATTTTCCAGAGTTCTATTTAATGTAAAGTCCAGGGCTCCAATGGTTTCTTCCCGGTTACTGGAGTGATTTGCCTTATCACTACCCAGTACCAAAGTACTGTTTGTGGGTGGCACCAACATCACACTTGTGCTGCCGGCAGGGCTACTAACAAACTCAGGAAGAAACTTTTCTGCATTATGATTCTTTTGATTTTTTGGAAGTGAGTTCTTTGCAACTGGATGGGATGGCGGTTGAACCAGCAAATTACCAGGCTGATTGGAAACCATTTCAGAAGACCCAGAGCCTTGTGGGACAGTACCCTGGGCAAGACTATTAGGCAGAGACAAGCTAACAGCACTTGTTGGAAGCGCAGACAAAGCAGAGTGTTCTCCAGAATCACCACCAAGAGCACGGCTGCTTATTGCGGATTTATCTCCCAGCAAAGCATCTCCCCAGGACTGATTCTTCTCATTAGGATTCGGTAAGGACACAGAAAAATTAATCGGCTGAGCCAAATTATAGCTTTGATCAGGCTGGGCAATCAAGACGGGTTGATTTTGCAAAGACTCAGTGGGCGGAGAGGACAGCAAACTCGCATAACCAGAACTTGCCTGCGACCGCAGGGCTTCCTCCTCACCCACCTTGGGAGGGTTCTCAAGGTTCTCAGAAGCGCCGAGGCTGTCTCGGGTCTGCAGGGAGTGGGCAGAGCCTGGCTTCTGCAATGGCTGCCCAGACACCCCCTCCTCTGGAGGCTGGACCACTTCAGACGGCTGAGGTTTTGCAGGTACATAAAGTGCAGGAGCAGCAGGGGCTAGAAGGACGTTGCCACCAAAATCTGGCAGCTCATCTTGCGCCCACAAAGTTGTCGCGGGGCTCTCACACTTCAGGGCCCCATGAGCCCGGGCTGAGGGCCGCTTGTCAGGTGTTGGGCGCACCGGATCCCCAGGTGGTCCCCCCGCGTGCCCAGCTTCCGGCATGGTGCTAAGAGGGCAGGCCTGGGGGGCAAACAGGGTCTCCATGTTGTCTGGCGGCTGCTCCAGGTTGCCCGGGGAGGCGGCGGGCGGCGCGGCGACTGGTCTACACTTCCGCTGGCAGTCCCGGGTCCCCCTCACTTCACCCACCACATTGGCACGATCGGCCTCAACTGGTTTTACCCCAACTAAATGGGATTTTACTGGTTCAAAAGAACTATTTACACTGGTCTGAAATATTCCTGTAGGTTTCGGGGGGCTTGGAGTTGAAGGCTGGGACAGATTGCTGCGGTAATTCTGGCTGCTGGTGGTCTCATCTGTCTCGCCTCCTACAGGAGAAGAATCGATTTGCTTAAAAAACCCCCCTGTGGCTTCATCTTCGGGTTTTCCCACTTCTTGTTGAATGAAAGTGCCTGCTAGTTCTTGGGACCTGACCGACCCTGGCAGACTCCTGTGGCTCTGGCTGCTGTAGCTGGATGACACGCTGTCAGACCGCACGGGATGCAGCGGTGTGTCCGGAGCCTCCAGATTTGTCCCTCCACCTCTGCCGAGGCCCACAGCACCATGCCTGGGAGCAGCTGGCCCGGGAAGGGATCCGTATCGGAAATGATCGCTCAGAGGGGAAGGCTCCAAACTTCGGTGCTCGCTTGGTAGAACTTCTTGATTCTGAACAAACTCCAGGTTCTCAACATTTTCATACTGGGAAGCACTGGCACTGTGCGTCTCTGCGCTGGCCGCATCACCCCATGGCTCACTGGCAACGCTTTTAGTGGTTTGTTTATCATGTTGGATGCCTGCAGACTGTGAAAAATAAGATTGTGCGTCTGCTTCCTGCTGCACAGGCTCAGCGCTGGGGCCTCTGGGAAAGGCCTGGTAGACGCCACCAGTTCCGTGGACAGGAGGGGGCGGATGGCACAGTCCAGGATTGGGAGAGAAACCGTCGAAGTCCAGTTTGCCAGCAGACCCTGCTTTTTCAGACGAGAGATTCTCTTCATTTTCCATCTCTTCCCCGTGGAAAAACATAGAGAGTGCGCCTGAGGCTGCTTCTGGAGGGGCCCAGCTAGTCCCCGCTCCCGGGGGACAGTGCATATGGTTTTCAGGATTATTTCCCTGAGTGAGGGGATTCACAAGGGCTGGGTCTGCCAAATGCTCTTTATTCACTCCTGGATTCTGCCTGAACTCCTGGCTCGCCCATGCACTCCCAGTTCTGCAATTGTGCCCAAACGCATGTTCAGGATGCAAGGTACTTGCCAAGTGGTTTCCGCCTTGCTGGTGAGCCTCCGTGTTGCCTCTGCCACTAGCGAAGGATGCTGGAGGAGGCACTAGTGAGCTATGGGGTTCGTGGCCAGGATCATGGTGCAGGTTGGAAGGAGCAGAGAAATGGGAAACGCTGGTGGCCTGGGGCTCCATGCTCTGAACAGGTACTTCTGGGCAGGGATAGGAGGGCTGAGGGCTTCCCTGCATCTGCCCCCAGTGACCCGGCATCTGTTGACCAGGCTGGGGGAAGAGAGGGGGTACTGCTGGGACCATCGTACCATCATGTGGGGTGTGCCTACTCAGGGGCTGGTCAGGCCCAGGACTGCTCCCGTGCAGATGGCTCCCGTGAGACTGGTCAAGACCCATTCCTGGAATGTAGTGAGGTGGGTTCGACAGAGTCGGAACTTCGGGCCCTGAGCCGGAACTGACCTCACTGCTCCTGTTTATCTCGGGCCCAGGCAGTGATGAAGGGACGGACGCAGCAGGAAAAGGAGTGGCATCTGCTCTGGGCTGTGACAGAGGTCCTGGCGGAGCCTCATGGGGTCCTTGGGAGCTGTCTCCAGCATTCGTGTGAGGCACAGGCCACGGAGAGAACACTGGGAGGGCTGGGCCTTGCCCAGGGGGAACGCTGCTTTTGGACGAACTGCCCAAAGGTGTGTTCTGGAGCGTCTGTCTACTAAACGCAAACGGATCAGTTACTGGTTGCAATGGGTAAGTTATCGGAGCCACTGGTACATTGCTACTGGCTGGCCTCCGGTGAGGGCTGTTAGCCCAGAACATGCTCCGAGGATTCCCAGCCGGAGGTGGGCCAGCCACGCCGGACGGGACCGCCTGGGGTGGCGGCTGCATGACGGACCTCTTGAACAAGGAGATGCAGCTTACAGAGAAGACAGGGTAGAGCTTTTCTTTGAGCTGAAAAAGAAACAAGAAAAATGAGCATAAGATCCAAAACCATGAAAAAGGAGGACAACTAAACATGACTTCAGGTCATTAAAATCTCGAGGACTACATGTCTACCGTGCTTCCACCCCAGGAGACAATGTCTGTCCTTGAGAGCGGCTAGGGAGAACTGTGGGAGGCTGTGGACGAAGCAAGGACACTGACCGCCTGGCCATCAGCCAGCTGAGTGAGTTCAGACCGCCCTCGGCCCCTCTGGGATTCCCCACCCAGCCTGCCTAGGGCCTCAGTGGGCCCCTGCGACACTGGCAGGAACAAGGCACAATCTGACAGACACACCATCAGCAAATGCCTGTTAGTCCTCAACGTTTCCCTGTAAACCATCACCAGACCCAGAAAGAGCCAATTCCACTATTAACAAAGGAAAATGGCAAAGCCGGGTATGGTGGCACACGCTTGTAATTCCAGTACTTGGGAGGCTGAGACTGGAGGATCTGGGTTCGAGGCCAGCCTCAGCTACTTAGTGAGGCCCTCTGCAACTTAGTAAAACCCTGTTTCAAAATAAAGAATAAAAAATAGGAAGCCGGGTGTGTTGGCGCACGCTTGTAATCCCAGCATTCGGGAGGCTGAGTCCGGAGGATCCGGGTTCGCGGCCAGCTTCAGCTACTTAGTGAGGCACTCCGCAACCTAGTGAGACCCGGTTTCAAAATAAAGAATAAAAAATAGGGCTGGGGGTATAGCTTGGAGGTAGAATGCCCCTGAGTTCAATCCCCAGTACCGCAAAAAAAAAAA
>PVLC010045494.1:0-11758 GCA_004027655.1 Graphiurus murinus | reverse complement strand
AGATAAAAGTAAACTATTTTTGATGATGGTCTATAGTCACTGGCTTCACAAGAATCTGCTTCTTCTTTGCTGGAGGTCTTTGGGAGCTGTGGGGCTGACACAAGATGGTGCTGCCACCACTCTCTGCTCACCACTTACTTGGCAAGATGTGTGGAGTTCTTTATAGTACTCTGCTCTCTCTGCTGCCTCAGATTCTGTCCTGTTTGGCTGCTTTTCTTTCCTTGTCCTGCTGGTTTAGTTCCAGGTCTTGGAGTGCCTGAAACATGCTTTCTCTCTCTGCTCTGCCCTCTTTAACCCATCCTGTTTTTAAAATTATATAAATAGTCATACAATTTTAAAATTAAGAAGGAATTTGGTGAATATTTGGCCTGACAATCATTCATCTTAAAAATATTATTTAGACTTTCATGTCAGACCATTTCCTACAAAGAATTATAGTGGACCAGGAGTTGTAGAATCACATCCCTAGGGGGTGCCATTGATTTCATAGTATATGTCAATAGCACCATCTATGATTTTCAAAGCACCAAGTATTGCTGGGCATGATGGAGCATGCTCGTAATCCCAGTACTTGAGAGGCTGAGACAGGAGGACCGCAGATTCCAAGCTAGCCTCAGCAACTTAGTGAGACTCTCAGCAACTTAGCGAGACCCTGTTTCCAAATAAATAAAATAGGTCTGGGAGTGTAGCCCAGAGGTAGAAGACCCCTGGGTTCTATCCCCAGTACCACACACTCTCTCTGTCTCTCTCTCGCACACACACACAACAAACAAACAAAAAACAAAGCACTGAGTACAACACATTTGTTTTTAACACAGTGATTTCTGGATATAAAATAGTGAAAAAGGCAAAGTTCCAGACATCTGAAATATCTCAGTCTAGAGAAAAAAATATGTACATGAGTAGGAAAATATACAACTGTGATAAAAACAACATGACGGATCCCCCTAAACGCACTCATAAGGACCTACTAGGGATACAGAATGAGAAGATATCCTTAGAAAATCTATATCTCTTCTGAGATCTAAATGAAAAGGACAGTTTATTGCAAGAGTTTATTGCAAGATGTTCAAGGTAAAGAGAGAAGATGGGACTCAGAGAATGGAAGTAGTCTGTTGCAGGACAATGAATTGCTAAGGTATGCAAGAGGCTTCAAGAGGTTAAATGACTTGCCCAGTCATTAATAGTCATGTCACGTATTCTTTCTTCTGATTCATTAGTGAACATAGTAAATTGTAACAAATTTATTTATTAAAAATAAAAAATATCCCCTAAGCAATGTCCTGCCAATATCTGTGCTATGAAAGACTCAGATAGTTTCTCATCCTAGACTAAGATTGTCAGTTCTCAAATGGCAACAACTGTGTTCTACTCATCTTTGCATTGCTTCACGGAGCCAATTAGTTGACTTGCACATGCATAGTCATCTTTGGAGATGATTTGGTTGAGTTGTAAACAACTGAAATAGAGGTGACCCCTGACTTACAACACTTCTACTTAAGTATTTTTTTTTTTACTTTATGATGGTGTGAAAGTGAAAAATATTCAGTAGAAAACATTTTTAATCTGATACCTCCTGCCCCCAGCTAGTGATGGATAGTATACTATCTCTTGATGGTGGGTGGTGGCAGTGAGCTGCAGGCCAGTCAGCCACACGATGAGGGGAAAAACACTGATACTCTACAATGTATTGTGTTGCTAAGATAGGGTGTTCAGTAAGTTGGATAAATAAAGTGCATCTCCAATTTATGATATTTTTAACTGAATCAGGAATTTATTGGGACTTAACTCCACTCTAAGTCAAGGTGCATCTATATAAATAATTATTATGGGAAGATGCTTCATTCTGATTTGAAGATATCTTCATAATTCAAAAGCTAAGTGCAAAAGTACACTAGTTTCTTTAATAGTGTCCTGTTTCTGGTCTCATTTTGTCCTAGTATTCTTCCTGTTGGCAATCAATACAAGTCAACTGTAAGTGAAACAAAATTAAATTGATAAAATTCAAAATGACATGGCATCAGTCTTAAGAATCTTAAATATATTAAGATATATTGTGATCTCATTTATAACAATATTTATATACTACATTCACAAACTTAAATTATGTTATACTTTTATTTTAAAAGATTAAATATATTTTATATTATTTTTGCTGTCAAAATACTAATTTGTTGCTAATCGATTATCATATTGGTTTTCTTCTTTTATTAGGTTCATGAAATTCTCAGAAATTAAAGTTAGTCCTGAGGGAAGTTCATGAATGTCTAATGCTGGACTATGGTAAGTCCTCAGTCTTCAGCCATTTTTGCTTGGCAATATATACTTGGTTGAGGTTGATGAAAAGCAGAATTTGTAATTTTCATCTGTTGTCATTTCTTGTTGTTGTTATTTTGAGAAATTTCATATATTTCTGTAAATTGTTATTATACTCTAAAACTTTCCTAACTTGTTATTTGGGTTTATAGTGTAGTCATTCAACCTTTGGTTTCCTTTTTAACTGGACTTTTCCCTGAATTTTGTTATTAGTTCTTGTCCTTCACATTTTATTATAAGAAATTTAAAATGTTTTGAAAGTCTAAAGTATTTTGCATTGAACATCCATGTACCTAACATTTGGTTTCTACCATTAACAGTTTACTTGCTAATCCCTTTCAGTTGATTTTTTTTAATTTAATTCTTTTGGATTTTCTAGAAAATAATATTTTTCTTCTAATTATCAATACCATATCTTTTTTTTTTTTTTCGGTACTGGGGATTTACCCCAAGGGCATTCTACCTCTGAGCTATACTCCCAGTCCTATTTTTTATTCTTTATTTTGAAATAGGGTCTCACTAAGTTGCAGAGATCCTCACTAAGTAGCTGAGGCTGACAGTGAACCTGGATCCTCCATTCTCAACCTCCCATGTACTGGGATTACAAACGTGTGCCACCATGCCTGACTCAATATTAAATCTCTTGATCATTGGCTAATTTAAGAAATTCTTTTTAAGTAATAACTCTTTTTGACTTATTCCCACAAATAAGAATATGTGTAATATTGGAGATGGTTTGTATCAATGCTCATTTTCATTTTAAGTAAGTGTTCTCCTAGTGTAAGAAGAATTTTTTCATTAGGGCTAGATGTTGAAACTCTTCAAATAACTGTATATTTATTAATCATCACAGCTTTTCTCCTTTCATTTTTCTCATCTCCTAATTAGTTAATTCATTGTTTCAGTCATTATAAAGTATTTATTATCATTGTATTCTCCTATTTACTATGTTTGGTACTAAATATATAGTGATAAAATAACCCAAAGGTCTTAGTTCCTGAATTCTTGGGGATTTAGTCTAATGGACTTGGCATAATAAATTATGATAACATATGTTCTACTATTAACATATCCTGTTATCTATGAAATAAGACCTACTTAAATCTTAATTTTTAATTTTTTCACTGTGATATTTTAGTTGACTATAAAAAAACACTATAAACTGGGTAGCTTATAAACAACAGAAATTGATTTCTCACCATTCTGGAGGCTGGGAAGTTCAGGGTCATGATGGATTTGATGATTGGTGAGAGCCTACTTTCTGGTTCAGAGATATCTCCTTCTTGCTGTCTTCTATGGTAGAAGGGTGTTAGGAGGTCCTTCCTGGACATCTCCAGGGAACTAATTGATTCATGAGGGCTCCACCCCCATTGTCTGGCAGTTAGAATTTCAATAAACAAATTCCATGCAGATGCAAACATTCAGACCATAGTAATAAAATGAATTGGTTTTCTAATATTTTATTGAAAATATTTGCAATTTTAATGAATTTACCAGTAGTTTTGTTTTGATTTGTTTTTGTTAAACTGAATTCATCAAATACACATACACAGAGTGTGCTTGTTTTAAAATTTGCCAGTCTTTTTCTATGCTTGAAAAATTTGTATGTGTAACATGAGAGCTATCAATTTCTTTAAGATTTGAAATAATTTGCTCACACAAACTTCTAAGCTAATTGTTATTATTGTTGTTGTTATTATTATTATTATTTGCAGTATTGGGGATTGAAATCAGGGGCATTCTTCCTCTGAGCTACACTCCCAGCCCTATTTTTTATTCTTTATTTTGAAACAGGATCTCACTAAGTTGTGGAAGGGCTCACTAAGTAGCTGAGACTGAGAGCAAACCTGTGATCCTCCTGTTTCAGCTTCCCAAGTACTAGGATTACAAGTGTGTGCCACCACACCCAGCTTAGTTAATTATTTTATAATTTCAAATAATTTTTTTCCTGGAAATTCATAATTTCACTTTATTTTAAAATTTCTTCACATTGAATTGCATAGAGAATGCTCTAGATTTTTAAATCTCTACTAGTGGTCCTGTCCCCTTCTTATTATTAATTTGTAATTTTTTTTTTTTTTTGCAGTACTGGAGATTGAACTCAGGGGCATTCTACCTCCGAGCTATACCCCCAGCCCTATTTTTTTATTATTTTGAAACAGAGTCTCACTAAGTTGCGGAGGGCCTCACCAGATAGCTGAGGCTGGCCACAAATCTGGATCCTCCGGTCTCAGCCTCCCAAATGCTGGTATTACAAGCGTGTGCCACCATGCCTGGCTTAATTTGTAATATTTGTAAAATAAAAAATTTATCAGCTTCTACACTAGAAAAGTCATATACTTACAAAGATTTGTGATATGTTTTAAATAATCTTTCAGAGCCGGGTATGGTGGCGCATCCTTGTAATCCCAGCATTTGGGAGGCTAAGATGGGAGGATCTGGGTTCTCGGCCAGCCTCAGCTACCTAGTGAGGTACTCTGCAACTTAGTGAGACCCTGTTTCAAAATGAAGAATAAAAAAATAGGGCTGGGTGTATAGCTCGGAGGTAGAATGCCCCTGAGTTCAATCCCCAGTACCAAAAAAAAAAAAAAAAAAAAAAAAAAACCTTTCAGGAGTATATGCAGTATGATTCATTTAAAATAATAAACATTATTTTTCTGAAATTGTATACAGTTTATGCATCACATATTTTGGCCAACAATTGACTGGCATATACAATGAATATCTTGTAAGATTTTATTGCCTAGTGATGTACCCATTTTAGTTGGCTTAAATATACTTTATGTTTGCATAACACAATTGCCTAATGACACCATTCTCGGAATGTATTCTCTTTATTAAGCACATGACTCTTAAAATCTGTCAAAATGACTAACTTTGCAAGAGAAAAGAGTAGGGAAGAGGCTGGGAAGAATCTTTCCTTTTAATTTTGTACCTTTTTACACTGCTTTAATTTCCTTAATGTGTGCATTCATCTCTATTTTATAAATGAGAACATGAACAAAAGTTCTTTGCATAATTATATAACAACTATTAATAGTTATGGGTCATGCTGTTTTTTTCTACTATTCTATATTTTAATAATACTAGCAAATTTCATTTTTAGCCTTGTTATTTTTAAAGAACTATTCTGTATTTTTTAACTTTTCATTTTTATTCATTTTTTATTGGTGCATTGTAATCATACATCTTTGTTAGGTACAAGCTAGTAAAGGCATACATGCACACATTTCTCATTTAACCCTTCCTCAATTCCTGCCCCATTTCCTCGCCCTCCCTCCTTCTCAAGTTTAGTTTAGTGGTTGACTTTGATATGTTTGTGAAAGTATATCATATGCATTAGGGTGTTTCCCTCCTCCTTTGAATTTGTAAAAGAAAAAAATAAATCAGCGTTTTGGCTAACAGAAACACCTCGACTTATGAATATATACTTCTTTGCTCAATGTGTGGTAACATCAGTCTTTGTAGTTCAAGAGGTTTGAGTGAATTGGAAGTGTGGTTGCCAGGGGATTCTGATCATGAGTGCAAGGAAGCTGTAAGTAGGTTTGCCATCTCAAGAAGTCCTTTCTCCTTTCTCTTTCTACCTCCTAGTGGTGCAGTAGTGAATACTGAGTGACTGGCAGCTTAGCACTGATGATCAAAGAAAGACTTCATCTTCAGGAGGAGAAAAGTAATTTCCTCCTAAACCAAATGACAGTATCTCCTAGATAAAACTGGAGTCTTGGGAAAGAATTGAACTTACTTTATAATAAATTATAAGTAGGCAATTAGTGGTTGAGGTACAGTTTCCTTTTAATTCCTACAATGCTAGGGATAGCGTATCTGGAATAAGCACTACCAAGCTTTTGATCCTATCAGAATAATTTCGGAAACTAGTTTGCTATTTCTATCTATTTGAATTCAGATGTCTAGCAGGGATAATGTAGGCATGTAATGGCGAGATAGGGTGGTAGGAGGTAGGTGAAGCATGAGCTGTTGCAATGGTTTCAACTTTTGTCATGTAGCAAAATCACCTGGATAGCTTGTTAAGCTTGTTAAACACATACTCCCTCTCCTCCTCCCTTAAGACACCACGTTTCTCTTTTCTTTTTTTTTCATGGTACTGGGATTTGAACCCAGAGGGATTTTACCTTTGGGCTACACCCCCAGACCAGTTTTATTTCTTATTTGGAAACGGTCTCACTAGGTTGCTAAAGGCCTCACTAAATTGCTGAAGCTTTCATTGAACCTGTGATCTTCTTGTCTCAGCCTTCCAAGTACTAGGATTACAAGTGTGTGCCACCATACCTGGTTAAACCACCACATTTCTGACTTAGATGGTCTTAGGCAGGGTCTTACCAGATTTTAGACGATGTTGATGTTAGTGGTCTGGAAACCACACTTTAAAACTTAGTGATCAGGGCCTTCATGAAGCCTACTGGTAGTTCAATTGAACCTTGCCTAATTGATCATTATAGTTTGCCCCTCTTTTCTCATGTATGTGTTTTCAGGATTTTATTTTTATTTTTTGGTATTGGGGATTGAAATCAGGGGTATTCTACCTCTGAGGTACAACCTCAGCCTTTATTTTTAATGTTGAAACACGATTTTGCTAAATTACTGAGGGTTTCTAAGTTTCTGAGATTGGCCTCAAACTTGTGATTCTATTGTTTTAGCCTCTTAAGCACTAGGATTGTAGGCATGTACCACCACGCCTGGCTTGTTTACAAGATTTTGATAATATCCACCCAGTAATTCTCAAGATTTAGTGACAATAAGGAATCACCTTATAAATTGTCCAGATTCAGGTTCCTCTGGAGTTTATCTCCACAGGTTATGATTAAATAAAGTTGGAGGAGCTCAAGCATTTAAAATTTTAATACATTCCACAGATGTTTTGATTCATTGTTCCAAGGAGCACAGTTTGATTAATAATGTCTTTATTAACTGGGTATGTTGGTACATGACTGTAATCTCGGTATTTAGGAGGCCAAGACAGAAGGATTGCAGGTTCAAGGCCAGCCTCAGTAATAGTGAAACTCTGTTTCAAAAGTAAAAATAAAATATGGCTATGATAGAATGCCTCTGGGTTCAATCCCCAGTACCACACACACAAAAAAAATTATTGTCATATTTTGAAGTTTCTACTTTTTGACCTCTTGGTCTAAACTGTTCTTTTATCCCCTAATGGCAGTAGTAACTTAGTCAAAACTGATGCTGAGATATAAAGAATAATAAATTTGATAAGAAAAAGAAGAGTTGAAGAGAATGATAACTCTGTGTTTCATCCTTACTTGCTAAAGCCAAAATAATTACCCTCCATATTCTTTAGAGAATATATGCAAAACATCACTGAAAAACTGGGATCCTTTTCAAAATTAAAAAAAAATAGTACCCTGGGATGCATCAAATTTATATGGTTGACTGACCTTGAAGACCAAGCTTGTGTAGAGAAAATGCAAGTTGGAAGATATGGGCAGGTAATAGAAATGTAGAAGACAAATAAATTATATTTTTTGTATGTAGTTATAGATGTCTATTCAACATAAAAGTAGAAATATAATCTATTTCCTAGGATCCCAAGGTCATGATTGGGAACATTTCTTTATTTTGTTAAGTAGATGTTTTAAAAGTTTGAGTTGAAACTGAACTGATCCATTTAATTTAGTTCCTTCAATATATAGTGAGCCTCTACAACCACAGTGTTTTAGGTCCTTTCTTTAGAACATCAGTAACCTGAAGTCAGGATTCAAAATTAAAAATTAAGTTTATGCAAAATAACCAATAATAAGATAGAAGTAATACTATAAATCAAATCAGTTACATTTGGTGGGGAAAAAAAGAAAAAGAAAAATCACTTCCTAAGCTTAACAGTGAATTGCCAAGCTTTGGAACAGCTTCTGATTAAGCTGTCTGGCTTGTTTGTGGAGTAACCTGCCATAAAACCTGAGGCAGAGTGGTAATAGTGGATGTTGCTAAAATAACAATTCTTTTCTCTGAAGTTGTTGTTCTATTATTCATCCTCCTTGAAAATGTTGATTCTGCCAAGATTGTAGGCACCAGTTAATATGCATCTGGATTCATGAGGATTTACACTGTTTTTCTGATGAGCATTTTAACTGAAGTGTAATCTAGCAATGAATAGTAGATAAGTGCTTACATATGTAAACATATGCATCAGCATAACCAGCACTGAGATCAAGAAAGGGAACATCTCCACAGAGCTCCTTCATGTTCCCACTAGCCAACATCTCCCACTAAGGGAGCTGCCATTCCATTTACTTATGTCAACATGGATTAGTTTGTATGTTTTTTTTTTTTTTTACTTAATATAAGTGTAATTATAGGAAATGTGCTCTCTTGTATGTGGCTTCTTTAGCTCAGTTTTATATCTGGTATTTATCCCTATTGCTTTCTGTTGTAATAGTTCTCTTTCATTGCCATATAATAGTCTGCTGTATGAATTCACAATTATTTTACAGTTTGTGAATATTTGGGTTGTTTTCAGTTTTGTATATTATTAAGAGTACAAAAATAAACATTCCAGCACAAGTCTTCTGTTGTATGTACACTTATATTTATTATCTTTGTGTGTGTATCTATGGGTGGCTCAAGGGATTTATGCATATTCCACCCTAGTAAATACTGCCAAAGAGTTTTCCAAAGCGGTTATATTAATTTCAATTTGGATATATTAATTTAAACCACAATACCAGCCAGAAACAGTGGCACATGCCTCTAACCCCAGCACTTGGAAGACTGAGATAGGACGATCATAGGTTCAAGGTCATTGTGCAGTGACTTAGTGAGACTCTGTTTCAATACATAAATAAATAAATAAATAAATAAAAAGGGTTAGAGGTGTAGCTCAGATGTAAATCCCTCCTGAGTACCACGAAAAAATAAGTAACTAAGTAAAAATTACAACAGGACTATATGAGAATTATTGTTGCTCTGTTATCCTAATTAATATTTGATATTTTTGACATTTATTTTTAAGCTATTTTAGTAGGTGTGTATCATACTTTATTGTTGCTTAATTTGGAATTCCCTGATTGCTGATAATATCAACCATCTTTCTATTTCTTTATTAGCCATTTAGATGTGTGTGTGTGTGTGATGTCTATTTTTGCTCACTTTAAAAAATAGATTGCTTACTTTTTCATATTGATTTGCATACTATTTTTGTTCTGTTAGTCTTTTATCAATAAAATATATTGAAACCTTCTTCACTCTGTGGTTTGTCTTCTTACTGTCTTAATAGCAACTTTTTATGAACAGATGTTTTATGTCTGAATGAAGTCTAGTTTACTCATCTTTTTGTTTTCGCTTGATATGATTTCTATCTTGTTTTAGAAATCTTTGGCAATTCTAAGGTAATGTAGATATTGTGTGTAACCTTTTACATTCTTTAGAGTCTTACCTTTCAGATTTGTCAGTCCATCTGGAGCTGATTTTTATACAAGAAGTCTAAGTTTCAAGGTTCTTTCCGCTCTAATTATCCAGTTAATCCAGAACCATTTATTAAGAAAACTGTTACTTCTTTCTGCACTGCTGTAGTGTCTTCATTATAAAGTTTAAGTAATCAAACATGTTTTAATCTACTTCAGAAATTTCTATTTTGTTTCAACAATCTATTTTTGTGTAAACAGCAGTTTTGTTATTAAATCTTTATGATAAATTTTATATCTATAGTATAAATCTTCCAACTTTGTTCCCATGTAAGAATGATTTTCTTAATATTCATTCTTTGCATTATCATTTGCAAGTTAAAATAAGTCTGTCAACTTCCACAAAATATAAAATGGCTAGAATTTTAATTGGGATTGCACTGAATCTATGTATCAATTTGGGATCACTTGACAACTTTACAATATTGAATCTTCCAGTCCTTGAATGTAACATAATTTTAACTTCCACTTGTGTGAATCTTTAATTTTCTTGATGATGTCCTACAGTATTCCTCACTGTGTCTATTTCATTAGATTTATTATGAGGTGTTTGATGATATTTACAGCTACCAGAAATGGAATTGATTGTACTGTTGTTGTTGTTATTATTATTATTATTATTATTATTATTATTATTATTGTTATATTTTGTGCTACTGGAGATTGAACATGGAGGCATTTTACCTCTGAGTACACCCCCAGCCCTATTTTATTTTTATTTTGAAACAAGGTATCACTAAGTTGTGGAGGGCCTTGCCAAGTTGTTGTGGTTGGCCTGGAGCCTGCAATCCTCCTGTCTCAGCCTCCTAAGTGCTTAGATTATAGGTGTGGGACACCATGCCTGGTTTATTTTTTAATTTTGATCTATAGAATAGACTAGTTAATGCCCTTGCTAAGAGAGTTAATTTGTATCTTATATTATCTAAAAATAATGGTAGTTCTATGTCTTTCCTTCTAATATTTTTACTTTTCATTTCTTTTTCTAGATAGACTTTCCAGAACACTGTTGAATAGAACTGATTTTAGCTAACCTTTTATTTTATATTTAATGATAAAGAGAATGTTGAAAGAGAAAGATTTCTACATTTTACCAGTAAGGTATAACTCTGGTTTTTAAAATTATCTTCAGTTTTTTAGATGCTTCTATTCCTAGTTTGCTAAGAATTTATTTCCTCATGATAAAATGTAAGAAATTGTTAATTTCATCTAAACTGTCAAATTTATCTCCATAAAATTGTTCAGTGTCTCTTCTCTTTTTTTTAATTACAGAAAAATTTATGCACAGTGAATTGCACAGAACTTAAGTTTTTAACTTGTTAAATTTTGCCCACATATTCAAAAACACTATCAAGATTTGGAATATTTTCTTCACTAAAACTTCCCTTATTCCTCCTTTTAATCACTCTCTAGCATACTTCTGACTTCTTTCACAGATTATTTTTTCCTTTTCTTGAATTCCAACAAAAAGGAATAATACAATTGTATTTTTGAAGGAATATTTTGACTTTGTCTCAATGTAACGTCTCCAAGATTTATGCATGCTATTGCACGTATAGGTAATTTGTTCTTTTTTATTGTTGAATTTTTGCGATAGATTTAGTTAGACTGTGTTCAGCTCAGTGCTTTTATGGTTAAGGCTGCAATAAATAGTCTTATAAAAAGTCTTTTTGTGGACATATTTGCTTGTTTCTCTTTGGTAAATGGGAGTGGAACTATTGTATTACAAGATAGGTGTACATTTATAGTTATAAGAATTTGCTAAAGAGTTTTCCAAAGTGGTATATCTTACATTCCCATGGGCAGTTTCTGAGAGCTCCAATTGCTCCACATTCTTACCAACATTTGGTGTTGTCAGGCTTTTCCATTTTAACTATTTTAGGGTTATACTGTGCTGTCTCCTTATAGTTTTAATTTGCATTTACCTCATACTACTAACATTGAACTTCATTTCATATTCTTATTGACCACTTACGTATTTCCTTTTCTGTGGTATCTAGTCCTTTTGGGCTGCT
>PVLC010045493.1:0-11892 GCA_004027655.1 Graphiurus murinus | reverse complement strand
TGGGAAAATCAAAAGCTTTGAGGGAGAGATTTCTTTGATTAACTCAGCACAACTTGGCAGTGATTTTCAAGATGAAGAGGAAATTTTATTTTCCTTTTTCCACCTTACTGTACTAGAATTTTCAGAATAGTATTTGATGATATGTTTGATACTTTTTTCCTGAGGTTAGTTTATCAGAAAAGATAAAATGGATCTACAAATAAAAAGGAAATCTGAGCTGGGTGTGGTGGTGCATGCTTGTAATCCCAGCATTTGGGAGGCTGAGACTGGAGGATCCGGGTTCAAGGTCAGCTTCAGCTACCTAGTGAGGCACTCTGTAACTTAGTGAGACCCTGTTTCAAATTAAAGAATAAAAAGTAGGGCTGGGGATGTAGCTCAGAAGTAGAATGCCCCTGAGTTCAATCCCCGGTACCGCAAAAAAAAAAAAAAAAAAAAAGAAGGAAATCTTTTGAACAGGTTTATAAATTGTTTTCAACTGGCTGCTTCAACTGTTTTCAACTATTATTTTGAATACATTTCTATGTTCATAAATGCAAACTTAAATTTTCATTTCCAACAGGACTGTCATTATAGGGTACAATTATTTTAAGACATACCAAATAATACCTATTTCTTTCCTGTTGTTTTGAATATTATCTCATTTGATAAACATTGAAATTCAGTCCCTGAAAATACTGTGATAAATTCAGGAGAGTCATTGATATTATAATTGACTAAGGAAAATGAAAGGGCAACTTACAGCACAGTAGAAAGCATGATATAGTATGGATATAGTGAAATTTTCTATGTGAAGTTTTAAAAATCAAACAAACAAACAAAAATATACAACATCATGTTTTGGGAATTTTAGGCAAAGTATTACAAAAGGACCCAGATAGGGAGGATTAGCAGGAGTTTCTACGTTGACAAAGAGGAAAAGGAGTTTCCATTATGTTTAGAGGCACAACTCTTGAAGCATCTTATATATTTAGGGCACCATATTTAAGATATTGCTTAGTGGGTAGTCCAGGAAGCTTAAGACATATCATCATACCTGTGATCCAGAGAATAGAAAATGCTGTAACTACCATGTGAAGCTCATGAGTACACCTTGGCATACTGTGTCTGGTCCCCACTGCTGCCATAAATTGTCTTTTTCCACTCAGATCTCCATGAACATCCTTCTCTGTATACAACAAAAAGATGGTTTCTGCCTCATTCTTCTTTCAGATCTCAAATAACATCCAATTATTAGAAACCTCATCTAGAACCTTAGCTGTAGGAGATTCTGGAAAATATAAATTTTTCCAGCATTTGCAGTATAGGAGGATGTGGGAATGAATACTGAGTCTAATTGACTAAATTGAGCACACTTTATATGTCTGCTCTCTTCTCCCAGACAAATATTCATCAAAATGTTACTAAATATTGCTTAAGAAGCATTGTAATAGTAGGTAAGATGCTTTCAAGTAGGTAATAATGTGCTCTCTCTCAACTTTGGAAAGATAACTCTTGAGGCAGCGTGGACTGGATTTGACATCATCACTAATGATAGTTTAAATTCAGCCCAGGCCATGAGAATAGAGAGAGAGTAAGTCAGGAGTTTGTGGTAATTAATTTAATTTAATAAGTCTTCTTTTTTTTTCTTTTTTTTTCGGTACTGGGGATTGAACTCAGGGGCATTCTACCTCTGAGCTATACCCCCAGCCCTATTTTTTATTCTTTATTTTGAAACAGGGTCTCCCTAAGTTGCGGAGGGCCTCACTAGGTAGCTGAGGCTGGCCGCGAACCTGGATCCTCCTGTCTCAACCTCCCAAGTCCTCATATTTTATATGGCTCGTTTGCTCATTTAACAAATCTTATTGGTGTAAGATATTGTGGTAACGGCTAAGAATATAAATATGTTTCCTGGTGTGTTGAGCAAATCAAATAGTGATAGGCTTGTAGATGAACTTACTGGTTGATATTCCTTTCTATAGATTAATTTGAAACTGTAATCTGTATATTGCACTTATGCCCCTTTGTTTGGATGATTAATTACTAAGGAAACCATACATGTCCTTTTGTCAAAGAAAGTTGGTAATAGTAAAATCTTCCAAATTTGGTGCTTGACTACATAATGGTTGATAAAGTATTGCTAAGGCTAAGTAATGAATAGGATATATGTGTCACTTCCTAACACTAAACATATACATATTTTAAGTCCCTTAGTAAGATGTGAGAATTGCCATGTTTCCAGTAACTGTATGTGAGATGTTTAAGTCAAGTATAAGGCTTTAGAATACAACTTTATTTAATGGCATACTAAAGGAACTCAACATTTTTTTTTTTTTTTTTTTTTTGCGGTACTGGGGATTGAACTCGGGCATTCTACCTCCGAGCTATACCCCCAGCCCTATTTTTTATTCTTTATTTTGAAACCAAGTCTCACTAAGTTGCAGAGTGCCTCACTAAGTAGCTGAGGCTGGCTGCGAACCCGGATCCTCTGGTCTCAGCCTCCCAAATGCTGGGATTACAAGCGTGCGCCACCACGCCCGGCTGGAACTCAACATTTTTATCTGGGTATTTTTATCATATTTGTTTCAGTCAGACTCTCTTTCACCTTGTTCAGCTTAAGCATTCTAAGGTACCATTTTAGGCTCAATATAGTATACTATTCTTATAATATTAAAATACATAACCTTCTTAGAGTGTTTGAATCCATTGTTTCAAGTTTTTAATTCTGCAAATATTTCCAGAAAATTGACATAGGTGCATTAAATACTTATTACATTAATATTATTATCACATTATAATTATATTCATATCATATAGTAATATGTCTTTATAGGTGTTTCACATCTGGGATGATGGGGCAAAATGGGTTAATAAAAATATTATTTTTATTGTAACCTTATGCTTTAATATTAGATACCAGCATATAAAGAGCTTAAATTAACTGTATCTCCTGGTATTATTAAAACTGGAGTCACTATTATTTGTTATCACTAATGGTCTATGTACTCTTCAGAAAAAGTTAATCTTCATAATGAAGATATAAGAACAACAATAGTCATGAATTTGATTTTGATCCAAGATAGTGTTTCAGCTTCAAGATACATGACACTGTTTACATTCCTGAAAGTTTTGCTGAGTTCTTTTTAACTTACTTATAGAAGTATAGAATTTGTTTATTTTTGTAACTTTTTTTCAATAGTAACTAAAAAAGATTTCAGTTTAAATTAGTAGTGAACCAATTATCTATTGCTACATAAGAAAACATCTCCAAACTTAATAAAGAAACTAAACTAACAACCACTTTGCTCACAATTCTATGGGTCAGCAACCTGATTTTGGCTTAGCGGGATTGATCTTCTGCAATCGTTTATTCAACTGCAATTATCTGACTGTTCAACTGAATTAAATGGTCTGGCTTGCCTTTCTCATATGTCTTGTGATTGGCTCTGACCAGCTAGTGTCTATAACAGGATACTGTGGGCTTGATCACATGGTGCCTGGGTTCCAAAAGCATTAAGAAAGAGGACAAGTCCCAGAGTGCAAGTGCCTTTCAAACCTCTGCTTCTGGTAAAACTAATACAAGTACTAGTATACCAGTACAAGTGACAAGATCAATCTTAGAATCCATGTGTTTTTAACAACTGTTGATCTGAAATCTAAGTTTGAAATCTGTTCCAAGGCTACTCAGTGCCATTTGTTCTGTGATTACTTTTACTAAAAAATGTTAGGTTTCTATTGTGGGTTTTTTCTTAGAGTAATTAGATAATAACAAAAATATTTGTGTGCTTATATACTCATGTGTATTTATATTATGAATAATAATTTAAGAATTCTAGTATATATTATACTTTCTAAGTAATCAATATCTTTCATATAGAAAACTTACATAGTTATTCTTTAATTTTTATCTTTTAAACCCTTAATGAAGAAGGCCAAGATTCTTTGTAAATTAGGAAATAAGATAATATTTATGTATAACAAATTGAAAGAGCACTTAAATATAGAAAGTCAAGTTCAGTTTCCACCAGTTTTATATTTGGGTGATTGATTAATTTGCCCATAATTTGAAACCTTATAATCCATCATAGGATGTGTTGAATACGTTGCTTTCTTAGTGGTATGTTTTAGGGAACTACATTTTCTTACTGTTGGTTTTTTTTTTTGCCCCTGATAACGCTGGCATGGTATTATTTTATTTGGTAAAAACCAGAACTTTCATTTTTTTTAATCTTCCTGTAACATTTTCAAAGTCAGAAAAATTTGTTGGTAAAGAAATTATTGCCGGGCGTGGTGGCGCATGCTTGTAATCCCAGCATTTGGGAGGCTGAGACTGGAGGATCCGGGTTCGAGGCCAGCCTCAGCTACCTAGTGAGGCATTCCACAACTTAGTGAGACCCTGTTTCAAAATAAAGAATAAAAAATAGGGCTAGGGGTGTAGCTTGAATGTAGAATGCCCCTGAGTTCAATCCCCAGTACTGCAAAAAAAAAAAAAAAAAGAAATTATTGAGTTAATTGTGATGAAAAGCACCCCCCCCATGAATAATGAAAGTAATTTCATGTAGCAGAGTGTTTTTTAAATTTGATGGTGCTTTGCACAAATACACTCCCATAATTTATATGAAGCTCATTGTAGTGAACTTATTAAACGTTTTAGTGTCAAGATGGTTGAAGTATTTATGTTCCCTATTATAATATTAAATACTAAGTATTTTGTTCTCAATTCCGGAAGAGATAAAAATACTTGAAATATTCCAGCAGTGGTTGGTTTTGTAGTTGACTGAAGAAAGTTTAGGATGGTAGGCCAGTATTGAGAAAGCGAGTCTAGGGAAAGTTTTAGATTTTATTTGATTGTTGTAGATTTTCTTTTTTCTTTGTTGAAGTATTTAAGAAACAGCTACCATATATTGTTGCTATGCTAGGAACAGAAAATATCTGAAATATCTGCACTTAAGGAGTTAAGTTTAAAATTTATGATCATATTATAATATTTATTTAAATAACTTTGTTAGTATTAAAATTAAAAATGGGTCTGTAGGAGTGTAGCTCAGAGGTTGGAAGCCCCTGGAATCAATTTCCCTGCCCCCCAAAAAAAGAAGAGAGAGAGGGAGAGAGATAAAGATTAAAGATGGTTTATGTAATTGTATTGTTAGTAGCTACAGCTTTTGTAAAGAATAATGAAAAATTACAAATAGAAGATATCAGAATGTTGGGTTTAGCCAGGCATGGTGGCTCACGCTTGTAATCCCAGCATTTGGGAGGCTGAGACTGGAGGATCCGGGTTCTCGGCCAGCCTCAGCTACCTAGTGAGGCACTCTGCAACTTAGTGAGACCCTGTTTCAAAATAAAGAATAAAAAATAGGGCTGGGGGTATAGCTCGGAGGTAGAATGCCCCTGAGTTCAATCCCCGGTACCGCAAAAAAAAAAAAAAAAAGAAAGAATGTTGGGTTCTCTTTTTGTCGACAGAGTATTTCAACTTGTTTCTTTTGAAATGTAATATTTCAAACAGTTTTAGAGATACTCACGTTTTAGATCATATTTCAAATGAAATAGTTGTTTTTAAGATGTTTTTGCATTATTTTATATCTGACATGCTAAGGCTACTTTTATTTACATCTATAGTTAAAATTTGCATATCATTTCTGAGTGTTGAATATCACTTATTTTTAATGATTTTAGTTAACATTTATTTAACACTTAATATCCCATTTTAGGCACCTAACATGCTTTGTCTTATTGAGCCTCAGATGAACTCTATTAGGTGTAGGTGTGCTTTACTACCTAGAATCAGAGGCTCTGAGAGATTGACTCGTTTACCTCAGGTCACATGCTAAAGAATGAGAAACCTGAAAATTGAATGCAAGTATTCTAACTCCACAGTTGATACCTGTATATCAACCAGAACTACAGTTTACTTTTATAATTTCACATATCTTTCAAAACAAAAAATTTAAATAGCTTTATTGAGGTTTAATTAATATATAATAAACTGCACATACTTAAAATACAACTCAATAAATTTTGACACAAACACACACCCATAAACCATCACCACAATCAAGATAATGAGTTTTCCCCTCACTCCATGTTTCCTGGTGATAAGCCCTCCTCTTTAATACTGCCTTCACCCTCATTCGCACCCCCACAATCTCCAGGCAAACATTGATCTACTTTCTGTTACTGTGGGTAAGTTTGAATTTTCTATTGCATGTAAATTGTAAGTGGAACCATACAGTGTGTCTTCCCTTTTTAATCTGACTTCTTCCATTCATCATAAGGATTTTGAGATTAATCAGTGTTGCTCCATATGCCAATAGTTCATTCCTTTTTATTGCTATACTCCTTGTAACATATAACCCAGTTCTTCCTTTCACCTGTTGATGGTCATTTGGGCTGTTTCCATTTGAAGTTATTCAAAGGAACTATGAACATTTGTGTACAAGTCTTGTATGAATATACTACATTTCTTTCTCTTGGTAAATACTTAGGAATTGAATTACAGATATGTTTAACTTTGTTAGAAATTGCCAGAAATTATACTTTAAAAATATTCAGTTGTGTTTTACAGGAAGCTATTCCCAGATTATACGATGTGTAAAATATATATCCTACAGCTTTCTAAAATCTGGAAAATTCCAAATTTGGAAACCTGTGTGGCTTTAAAGTGTCCAGAAAAAGTGATACGGACTTCTATTGTGTGTGTGTAATAACAATACACACACAGTACAGGTCAAGTATTCCTAATCCAAAAGTCTGAAATCTGAAATGCTCCAAAACTCAAAACTTTGAGTGCCCAAATTACACCACAAGTGGAAAATTTTACACCTAACCTCTGTGACAGGTAGTAGTCAAAATACAGGTGTACTAAAAATATTGTATAAAATTACCTTTACATTATGTGTGTAATGTATATAAGAAACATAAGTGAATTTTGTGTTTATACTTGGGTCCTGTCTCCAGGGTGCTTCATTTTATATGTATGCAACTGTTTCAACATCTGAAAAAAAATCCAAAACTTGAAACACTTCTTTCTTTTTTTTTTTTTGTGGTACTGGGGGTTGAACTCAGGGGCATTCTACCTTCGAGCTATACCCCAGCCCTATTTTTTTATTCTTTATTTTGAAACCGAGTCTCACTAAGTTGCGGAGTGCCTCACTAGGTAGCTGAGGCTGGCCGCGAACCCGGATCCTCCGGTCTCAGCCTCCCGAATGCTGGGATTACAAGCGTGCGCCACCACGCCCGGCTCCTGAAACACTTCTAATCCCAAGCATTTCAGGAAAAGGGTACTCGACTTATACTATAAAGTGATTTTGTTGATTCAAAAGACTTGACTATACTTTGTTAAATTTATATAAATCCTTTAAAAAGAGGACATGTGTAAAACATTCAAAAAAAGATACAAAAGGGTAAAGCTTAAGTAATGTTTAATTGAACATTACACCTAAGAAAGAATGAGAACATGTGTTGTAAGTACTTTTATTTGATAGGTATTTTCATCTTGAAAATTCTCTGTAAAAGAAATTGTGTGCTAATAGGAATAACAAATACTGTCTATTCTATATTGCCCAATGTGTAGTGTTAGCATTGATAGTCTAGCAATAATTGCCTTTAGGATGTATTAACATCAATGTGTATTTTCACCAGCGGTGATGTGCTTATTAGAATTAAAGTTTCTGGCTTAAAAGTTCAATTTGTGATGTGATGTGCCAATGCAATGGGTGACATTGCCACATCTGAAACACATTCCGACCCAGAACTCTTGTTTTCAGTCATGCCATGCTATTTACTGTAATGCTGTATATTTGATTAAGGTAGCATAATTAAATATTAATCACAATGAGTATATAAATCTGATGGTTGTATATAATTTTTGCTTCTCCTGAGTTACATATATCATGATTAACCTACTAACATAGTCAGTAACATTTGCCGGGGATCTTTGTAATTTCTGTTTTGTGTCTATTTTCTCCTGCAGGGTTACGTTTTGCCATCTGCCTTTCCAGAGTAAGTGGCTCTATGTGGGCACAGAACGAGGGAATATCCATATTGTCAACGTGGAGTCCTTCTCACTCTCAGGCTATGTCATTATGTGGAATAAAGCCATTGAACTGTGAGTTGTCTTTTGTAAATATCCGATTGGTATGGCAGTTTGTAAATTTAAAATATAGATATACACCATTTTATATATATACTTATATTCACATAAGGAGAAACTAAAACAAGTTGAATGATGGTCATTATCCTTACTAGGTGAAAGAGCACTAATCTTTTTTCTGTTCTTTAATCTTTGTTATTTTGGGTTGCTGCTCGTGTTTAGAAAACACTAAACTATTCCCTTGATATGTTTAAGTAATCAGCAAATATAATGTAGAAATTTGCTAAAGTTAACATACTACAGAATTATTTTTAAGGTTAATTTTACTTAATTTTGATTCAATGATGATTACTTGTCAATATTAACAAGAACTGGGTTGAACTGTGGGACCCTAAGGATCTTTACTATTAACTTTCACTCTTTCTTATAAACATTTTGTATTTTATCTCCTACAAGTTTTTTCTTGTATTGTTTGGGCATACAAATAAAGTTTAAAGGTATTGGCAAAAATCCTTTTTCAGGGTTTCTTTTTGTTTTTAAACAAGTAGTCCCGTATTGCATTCCACAGTATTTACATCTTTTGTGACATATCTCGTAAGTAATATGTTAAAGCTATAATAGTGTGTTAAGCCTGGTTTTCCTTCCCGTAGCAGGGACGTTATTGTCATATATCAGTTCCACAGTAAAGTCTGTTCTTTGAGTTGATCACGAATGACATATACTGGGTTGGCTGGGTACAGGTATCTAGTTTCACAGACTCCAAGTAGAGTGATTTCTTAGCCTTCAGGGTTTATGACAGGGATATACTTTTTCTTACTTTATAGGCATGATTTCAGCTGTAACATACATATGTACATATATATGTATGTGTGTGTATATATGTGTATACATATGACTTATTTTTATCTGACAGATTATAAGTAACATTACTATATTGGTTTTTAAAAATATAATAGAATTTGTCTTCTGGTATGAAATGTGGAAATGGATGAAATGCCCAGATTGGAGGCCAGTAAAATAAGATAACAATATTTAAGTGCTATGTCATTTAAAAATATTATCTTTAAGATATCTACATGAACAATAGATTTTCTGTGCTGAAATCTGACTAAAATGAAAATTATTCTCTACATAGAAAATGTACTTAGTTATAAATTTTGTTGACATGTATTAACATCATGAAAGTATTAGCGTTTTTGCTTTGATGCCTATTTTGATACATACTAAGATCTGTATGCTGTCATTGACTACTTACTTGAATGATTTATTCCTACATAAATCTTTACTTTTCATTTAATTTATTCTTATTTTAATGAACATGTATCTATACAAAAATTTTTAACTGAGAAAAATTCTTAATTTTTTTTTAGGTCATCTAAATCTCACCCAGGACCTATTGTCCATATAAGTGATAATCCAATGGATGAGGGAAAGGTAGAATTTTTTTTTCTTAAATCTTATTTAAATGCATGACTTTTCTATTCTTAAATAGACTATTATAGGACCACACATGCTGAAAATTGAGATTGCTAATAAAGGTTGTATAGTATATACACTTAATGGCTTGTTATTCATTATGAAGAACAAGTAAAAGAAAAGCATTAGAAGAGTTTGTAGTTTGAAAGGACAAGAACATACCAAAGCATAAGTAAAATTTAATAAATATGTTATTAATTTATATTTGGCTTATTCAGAATATTTTTCTTGATTTTCTGTTAAGCTAGACAAAATGTTTTCTTTTGGTTTCAGATTCTTATTAACGTGTTGTTATATAATTTTTGTAGTGCTTATCATATATTGCCTCATATTAGAGTTGTTTCTCTTTCATCTCCTTTAATTTTTTCTTCATAAACAGACCAGTCAATAATGTAGAGATATTTGAAATGTTTTTTAATTTTTGGTACTCTGAAACTAGTTCATACAGTCAATATCTAGTTAAGTTTTGGTTAGTCAACACATTTTAAAATAATAAAATTTCCTTTTCTATGAACTTTATTTCCTAATGCAAACTATCTTTGAGATAGTTGTTGTATTTAATAATAATATTTATAAAATTTAATATTTTAATCTAAATAAATACCAGGAAGTTTTTTGCTATAAGAAATGAGTGAAGTAAAACTTACAAATTTTATAAATGAGTTTCCCCAGGTTTATCTTTTCCTCAATTAGTGGGAGAGGCCTAAAAGTTATTTAATACTATTCTCTTAGTTTGCCACTGGGAAAATAAAATGACAACTGAACTGTTGGGAGCTAGCTCGTAATCATAGATATATATGATTTGAAAAATGCTTTACAAAAAGCAAGTAAGTGTACAAAAACTGGATACTTGTTTAAAAGCCCCAGTGTTAGAGTGGGAATCTTAGTGATAGAATTAGAAACTTATATTTAAATCATTCGGCTCAGTCACTTCAGTTCTTTTGCAGTGTTTATTCAGGCCTAATGGCCACTGTAGGTCAAGGCATTTCAAGCCATTCTTGAATCATTTTCAGGTCAGTCTTCCTAGAATGCCATTTTAATCTACTTCTGTTCAAAGTTTTCAGTGGGTCTACAGTACCTAACAGATAAAATAGTTTGCTTAGCATGTAGCCCTACATTTCCTTACCTTTTACAGCATCTTTGCCTGAAGATGGTTTGCTGAAGCAAACAGTTCATCATTCCCAGATACTAACTGCTCTTTGCTGCCTCCCTGTCTTTGCTTATGTGAGTCCTTCTGTTCTCTCCAGATGAGTAGGACTAGCTAGAGAATGACATTCAAATGGAGTGGTCCAAGTAGGGAGGGAGCCGGGGCACAGAGTCAACAGGCCATGCATGTCCCAAAGTGAATTTGCATGACCTGTAGAGCATACTTGAGTGCTTAGGTAGGAGGTGTGAGAAGGGATGAAGTTGGAGAGGTAGGCAGTAGTTAGACATGACAGATATTTTAGGTCATGTTATTGAGTTTGTATTTTATCCTAAGAGTAATGGCATGGCATTGAAAAGTTCTAAGTAGGAGCATATATTATCCTGTTGGGTTTGCATTTTAGAACTGTTACTCAGCTATAATATAGAATGGGCTGAAATAGGAGCAAGACTGTAGGGAGTCCGGGATACCAGAAAGATCTCTGTATTTTGAACCAGGGGGTGGTATTGGGGACTGAGGACAGAGGAATGTAAATTAGAAAGATAATAGAATGTAATCTTAAAATTACCTGGTGATTTTACCTGTGAAGGGAGAAACTAGAGTTAAGGATGACTCTTAGATTTCTGGCTGGAACAACTGAACAAATGTGTCATGAATTGGTGAGAGAGATACTGCAATAGGAATGCCAGAGAAACAGGGTAGAGTATGAATAATTCACTCTTGGACACACTAGTTTGAGGTTCTAATGTGAGTAAGTGGCAATATGGTCACTGGAATTAGTTATCTGAATCTCATGAAGAGATTTGGGTTGGGCATGATTTAGAACTAATCAGTATAGATGGAGTCAGATTGCTTGATAATGTACAGAATTTGGGAAGTTTATAATCTCTAAGGTACATATAAATGTTAATTTCTATCAGTAATTTCTTAAAGTATACTAGTGAAGATAGATACTTTGTACTTTGGATGTCAAAACGCTAGTTTTCTTTTTCAAGTTTTTTCCATAATCATCAAATGTATATAAATATGCAATCCAGTGTTCTCATTTGTCATCTATGTGGTTATTAACTAACAATATACAGTTTATATTATAATTTTATACTTGAAGAATATGAATGATTACCCTTATTACCAGCAAATAAGTATTTTATATAATAGATAGCATGTTATTCTTAGGTAATGTGGCTTGTGACTTTTTTTTTTT
>PVLC010045492.1:0-11786 GCA_004027655.1 Graphiurus murinus | reverse complement strand
AATATAAAAGAGTAAATGCTTAATAATGTATTATTCTCTCTGTCAAAAGAGTCATGATATCTGCCTGTACTGGTGATGAATTGTTATAACCAATGTTTCCTGACATTCACCTCTAACTCTACCAATATATCCCAGAACCTTTTAATATCTCTCTTTCATTTCTCAATCTGACTGCTGGTATGAAGTATACCATGCTATCATTTATTAAAGAAGAATTTAGTAGATCATCAAAATGGCCATTTTCCTAACAGCAATCTACAGATTCAACGCAATACCTATTAAAATACTAAGTACATTCTTCATAGATATAGAAAAAATAAGTCCTTAAATTCATTTGGGAACAACAAAAACCCCAGAAGAGCCAAAATAGTTTTCAGCAATAAGAACCATGCAGGAGACATCATGGTACCTTGACTTCAAACTATACTACAAAGCTAAAGTAATAAAAACAGCATGGTATTGGCACAAAAAACAATACATTGACCAAAGGAGTAGAATAGAAAACTCAGAAACCAATCCACACAATTACAGCCAGTTGATTTTTAAGAAAAGGGCCAAAACCATACGTTGGAAAAAAGATAGCCTCTTCAACAAATGGTGTTGGCAAAACTGGTTATTTATATTCAGAAAAATGGAAATAAACCACACTTTTCCACTCTGGACAAGAGTCAATTCAAGATGGATCAAAGACTTGCAAGTTAGGCCAGAGACCTTGCAGCAACTTGAAGAGGCATGGACCAACACTCCAACACATAGTCACAGGTAAAAACGTCCTCAACAGGATCCCAAAGGCACAATAAATTAAAATGAGGATCAATATGTGAGATTGCATTAAACTGAAGAGCTTCTGTGCAACAAAGGAAACTATCAAGAATCTCAACAGAGAGCTGGCAAGAATGGGAGAAAATTATTGCCAGCCACTCCTCTGATAGAGGACTAATATCTAGAATATATGGAGAAATCAAGAGACTCATTCCCCCCCCCAAAAAAAACAAATAACCTGATCAAAAAATGGGCAAGTGAACTAAATAGAAGAAATACAACAAAAGAAATACAAGTGGCCAATAAATGTATGAAAAAATGTTCAACATCATTAGCAGAGAGATGCAAATCACAACTACCCTGAGATTTCACCTAACCCAAATTAGAATGGTAATCATTAAAAACATAAACAAATGCTGGCAAAGATGTGGAGAAGTAGGAGCTCTAATACATTGTTGGTGGGATTGCAAATTAGTGCAATCACTTTGGAAAACAGTATGGAAAATCCTCAGATGAATTGGAATGAACCTACCACATGACCCAGCTATACCATTCCTGGATATCTACCCGAAAGAATGGAAACCAAACTACCCGAGTAATGCATGCATATCTATGTTTATAGCTGCACAATTCACAATTGCCAAACTAGGGAACCAGCCGAGCCGAGATGTCCATCAACAGATGAATGGATTACAAAACTATGGTATATGTACTCAGTGGAATTCTACTCAGCCATAAAAAAGAACAAAATTATGTCATTTGCAGGGAAATGAGTGGAACTGGAGAACATTATGTTGTGAGATTAGTTGCAAAAAGTGAAAAGCCAGATGTTCTTCCTAAAATGGGGAGATTAGGGAGAAAATGGGACATAGGAGGGACTGCAGACAAAGGAGAAACCTTAGATCAGTGAAGAATGCAACCTAAGTGAGGGAGATGGAAGGGGAGAAGATGGAAACACCTCAATGGACATGATGTACATACACAAATTTATCAAATACAGTCTCTGTGCTGAGCATGGAAGGAAGTGAAGGGGAGGAAATAGGGTGGGAACTGGGGAGGGCTGAATGAGTGCTGTGTGCATATATGCCTCTATCACCCTGAACTTCAAGATGTATCATTACAATTGCATTACAATAATAAATTATATACAAAGACTAACATTAAGTACTATTTTAAACCATTTCAGAAAGCATAAATCAGCCCTATTCACTGCGCTACTTTAAAAAATGTATTGATGCATAATAATTATGCATACTAATGGGATTCTTTTTGACATATTCATATATACACATAATCAAATTTGATCAATTTCATTTCCTGGTACCTCCCTTTGCCTTCCCTCCTCTATGTGGCAGTTCTGACAGTTGTCTTGGCTCCTTATAGACTATCTACTCAGTAATAATAATTTGTAATAACAAAGCAATTTGATCAGAAGGGAAAGGGATTATATTTGTTGCTGTTTTGTTGTTGTTGTTACTAGGGATTAAATCCAAGGGCATTCATTCTACCTCTCAACTACACCCTCAGCTTCATAGATATAACTGTAGTAGATAGTATTGTGTTTGTCGGTAATAATAAACAGTGTTTCTCCATCAAATAATTCTTTCTTGAACATGTAGAAAACTTATTATGAGCACATATATTATGCAAATGCTGTGACCAATGAAAATGGTGTTTAATACCAATTGGTTCCAATTTAAAAACCAAAGATGAAAGCCAGGCATGGTGGCGCACACTTGTAATCCCAGCATTTGGGAGGCTGAGACCAGAGGATCCAGGTTCGTGGCCAGCCTCAGCTACTTATTGAGGCCCTCCGCAACTTGGTGAGACCCCATTTCAAAATAAAGAATAAAAAAAAACAGGGCTGAGGGTATAGCTCAGAGGTAGAATGCCCCTGAGTTCAATCCCCAGTGCCGCAAAAAATAAATAAATAAATAAATAAATAAATAAATAAATAAAATAAAAACCAAAGATGAAATGATACAATCAAGAAGGAACACTACTGCGTTTAAAATATTGTCTCCTGTTAAATGTATTGCAGAAATGAATTTGCTCTTGTGATAACAGGTTTCATATCCCCATATTTATCTATCTTTTGCGGAGGCTCCCACAAATAGAAAATGTTGTGAAACATTCATACAAGGTTTCCCGAAGCAATGCTCCAATTTAATCAGCAATACTTTTCAAATCATCCCCGGTTGTATGAAAATATGGGACTAGTAAATCTAACTCCACCAATTATATGCACCAGTATCTTTGGGAATCAATTCAGTAATAAATAAAAGTCATTCATAATCATCTCAACGCTGGTTTTTCTGATGTCAGAATAATAAAAGAAATTTGAAAAAGTGGTTGTATTTATAGTTTATTAATTTAAGTATTATGTGTCATTGTAATTTTTAAAATTCACTAATATGAAATAAAGTCTTTTTTGCTGACAATTTGGAGGGAGAAATATTTACTGTTAATAAACACTCCCAAACTGATATTTTAATATACTTTAATTGTTGCATTGTAGTTATACATATAGTGAGGTTTAAAGTGATTCAATCATACATACACACAACATTTGGTTTATTTTCTTCCACATCCCACTTCATTCTCTCCTCCTCCCTCCTTATATGTGTGAGTGTGATTGGTAATGACCTTCAGATACAGATAGCTTTATTTTTTTTATTTATTTATTTTTTGCAGTACTGGGGATTGAACTCAGGGGCATTTTACCTACGAGCTACACCCCCAGCCCTATTTTTATCCTTTTATTTTGAAACTGGGTCTCACTAAGTTGCGGAGTGCCTCACTAGGTAGCTGAGGCTGGCCGCGAACCTAGATCCTCTGGTCTCAGCCTCCTGAATGCTGGGATTACAAGCGTGCGCCACCACACCCGGCAGGATAGCATTATTTGAACTGTTTCTTTTCTCCTTTTTCTCCTCTCCACTTTTCTTTCCCAATCTTCTTTCACTATTCTACTGGTCTCTCATTTATTTAAAGTCCCTTTTGTTTCACATTTTCTAACTAGCTTCCACATATGAGAGAAAACATACAATCCTTGACTTTGTGAGCCTGACTGATTTTGCTTGGCATTATAGTCTCTAGTTCAATCCATTCTCCTGACAATGACATAATTTTCTTCTTTTTGGCTGAGCAAACTTCTATTGTGTGTATATACTACATTTTCTGAGAATTTAAATATTAATATGATGGTTTGTGAGTGAAGGAGAAGGTGAATATATTTCATGAACACTAAATTTTCATTTTATCTGATATCTCTCAGAACGTCAAATGAGTAAGAAAAATAATAATAAATATTTTGAAAGATGTTTCATCTGTATTCAGTTACAAGTAGTATGTTTGTTTTATTTTTAACTTGTTTATCTCACCTAAGAAAATTTTTATTTTCCAAATATAATTCATTTTTGGTTATTTTATTACTACCTTGAGTTTTATGAGTATACACAACTAATCTGACTGACTGAAGTAATCAAAAGGAAATATAGGAGTATAAACCTAAACATTAATTGTTTCATAAAAATTTAAAGAATTAAAATAATTTCAGTAAAGGTTAAAGATGAGAGAAAACAATAGAGAGCAAGAAACATGTGTGGTCTCTACAATATGTTAGAAAATTATGTCAATATAATTCAATTATCATGATCAGCTTAGTACAGCCAGAGTGTTATCATTTTTCTTTTATCCATTCATTGAACAAACATTTAAGGATCATATACTATTTCTATGACATTGTCTTAATGATAGTAGAATTACACAAAGCCCCTATTTCCATGAAGTTTAGAGTCTACTGAGAATATCTAAACCATGCTTAAGACAAGCTTGATAAGGAGAAATATCCAATGTAAAGGGAACACATTTAACATAGGAACTTGCCTGTTTGAGTTAACTAGGAGCAATGTTCTTGAAAAAGCTACCTGAAGCCTCTATTTTAAAAATAATTAATAGAAAATATTGTCCCAACAAAGGCAGAAGTGTATGTCAAAGCCTTGATATGGGAAGAAACAAGTCATTCAGGTACTGAAAGGTGACCACCGAAATCTTGTGAGATACAGGGAAAATAATTAACACCATGCCAAATGGATAGATAAATAACCTTTTACAGAGCCACAGGATCAAATCTTGAAGAAGATGTAATGATTCTCTTTTACCTCTCTATTTCTTCAAATTTAGTCTGAAAATTTTTTTTAATTGGTGCTTTGTAACCATACATCATGATGAAATTCAGAGTGATAGAGGTACACTTGCACAGAGCATTGAGTGAGCACTCCCCAACTCCCACCCACCTTCCTCAAGCTCCCTGTTCAAAACATTGTTACTGGAATTGATAAATTTGTGTATGTACATGATGGCCATTGAAGTATGTCCATCATGAGTCTCCCGCCTCCCTCCCACTTCCCTCCTTTTCATCCCTCCTTCATTTCACTAAGGTTTCTCCTCCTTTGTCTAAGGCCCCTCCTATGTCCTAATTTCTCCATAGCTTCCATATATGAGGGAAAACATCTAATCTTTCACCTTTTGTGATGGATTAATCTCATCTAGCATAATATTCTCCAGTTCTATCCATTTCCCTGCAGAAGACATAATCTTGTTCTTTTGTATGGGCTGAGTAGAATTTCATTGTGTGTTTATCCTATAATAACCTGAATCCATTCATTTGTTGATGGATAGATGCAAATCAAAGCTACTCAGAGATTTCATCTAACCCCAATTAGAGTGGCAATCATTAAAAACACAAAAATAATGCTGGCAAGGATGTGGATAAGCAGTAACTTTGATACATTGTTGGTGGGATTGCAAATTAGTGTGACCACTTTGGAAATTAGTGTGGAGGTTCCTCAAAAAAATGGAAATCAACCTACCACATGACTCAGGTATACCACTCCTGTATATCTACCCAAAAGAATTGAAACCAGACTACCATTATAACACATGCATAGTGATCTTTATATCAGCACAATTAATAATTGCCCACACTATGAAACCAGCCTAGGTGTTCACCAACAGAGGTAATAATTTTTAACTGTACATTGTCTAACAATAGAGGGTCAAAGGACATGAGGCAGAAACTGATAGGACTGCAGTGTGAAATAGAGGACTCTATTGACATTTTTGGAGTTGTCAATGTTCCTCTATCTGAAATGGACAGGTCCAGCAGTAATAACATCAGTAATATTGAACTCTATACAACTAATTAATCCCAGATATGATTAATATTTACAGACCACTTTGCCCAACAGCAATAAAATACACACATTTCTCAAGGTCAGATGGAACACTCACCAAAGTATTCTATCTTCTGAACCAAAATATACCTTAACAGTGCTTTTAGCTCTAAAATATATTTTGTTCTTTTGTTCTGCATTTTAGTAAACTAAAACTGATTCATGAGAAATGGAGTAACTGGAAAGAAATATCATCAATATTATCAACAATTCTAATACCTAAATGAGAATATTAATGTTTCTTTGTTCCTCTTTCCTTAAATCTAGATAGTCACCATATCCTTTCACTCAATACTCTAAATATATGTCCTATTTTTTCCTGGACTCTTCTCTTCCCCTTACTTAAATGAGACAAGACCTTATTGCTGTTTTCTAATTATTCTGGTCTGAATAATATTCCCCTCCAAGTTCCTATTCTCGAGTATGAAACCCAAGTAGCAAAGAATATGAGCTTATTTTAAAATAGTTATTATAGATAATTATTTAAGGGAATATGAGGTCATTAGGGTGGGGTGTACCCAAATCCTATATTCCTGGTATCAATGAAAAAGAAAGATTTTTGGATACAGAAGGAGACAGGAACACAGAAAAAAGTTATAAAAGAGATTGTAGAATGTATTTACAAGATAAGGAGTACCAAAGATTGCCAGCAAACCACCAGAAACTGGAAGGGGCATAGCCCTCAGAATGAATCTCACCAAAACTTTGTTCTCAGAGTTCTGTCTTTCAGAACTGTGAGTCAAGTTTCTCTTATTTAAGCCACCAAATGTGAGGTACTTTATAATACCAGTTATAGGAAAGTTATACACCTATCTGCTAGTTGCTCTTTTCCTTACTTCAATCTTTCATTTTGTGTAATTATTCATGCCCTTCTCTTAGTTAAGATATTAGATGACTTTCCATTGCCTAAAAGATAAAATGTAATTTCAAGATCTGTTATAATGTGTGGTTCCTTTTCTATTCAGCATAGATACCATTTCTCTAAAATATAAAGCTGATTCAGTGAATACGACATTTTCTCAAGTGTACATACTCATGCTAGTTTTCTTTCCTCTGAAGACAATGCAGACCCTTCCTTTACCCATTAGATGTACTTCTTCTTATGTCTTAAGTCCCTTTCAGCTCAAGTGTCTGTAGCTAAGATTTTTATATCATTCTCATTGTGAATAGAGTAGAAATGTGGAAAATATTATTCATGCATAAAATAATAGTTAAATTTATGCCAGAGTTACACTTGAAAAATAAAATTATAAAAATTAAAGTTTGATAATGAAACTTATTTTGCTTTTAATGTTCCACTGACTATATGAACCAGTCTGTATAATTTCTTTTTTAAATGGAATTATATAATCTGAGCTCTTTATAATTACATATGTTTTTGAAAAATATTTGTTTACAATTGGCCAATATAGTACTTTGAAACTGCATTGCTATCCAATGCATGAATTCATTTCTTTTTATTTGAATACAATTACAAAAACTATAATAATATACATACTTTTATATCATATTTTCTGTTTACAACTAAAACTATCGAGATGTGTTTATTCCATCTTCTTATAATGTGCTCCTGTAAGTTTGAACTCCATCACTGAAGGATTATTTCCTTGTTTGAGAATGAAACAAGTAGGCAACCAAACCTGGATGTTCCCACTTGTGGCTCCAGTCTCTACCATTACTGGTGCTGTCCCATGTGTCCCATGTGTGTCCCTGGTTTCCTCAACCCTTCTCTGCTCAGCTACAACTTAGGTGGGACTGATCAGCCTAGTTCTGCCCTTGCTCACCCTGCCCTATCTTTTGTAACTAAATAAGGTTTTCAGACTCTGATGACGAATTGTTCCCCAGATATTGAGAAGATTGAAACAGCTAAAGGAAAAAATATTAAATATATAATTGACCAAAAATGTAAAACAAGGAGGAAAAAACATATGAAAACAGCATGAATAAAAAGGAGAAATTTTAGATGAGAAAAGGTGACTTAACTGAAGGTGATGAGGGGGAGGCATACACCCTAAGGCACATGACATATTTTCACAAACATATCAAAGTCAGTCACTAAACTGAACTTAAGACTAAACTGAACTTGAGAAGAGGGTGTGGGATGGGGCGGGAACTGGGGAAGTGTTAAATGAGAGATATGTGCATGTATCTTTTACTAACAAAGATGTATGATTACAATGCACTAAAAATAATAATAAAAAAGATTAGAAAAACTATTAAACTAAAATTCTAGAAATAACAACTTAACAAATGTTAAATACTAAATTAGATATAACTATAGAGAGAAATAGGCAGATGGAACCTAACTTTGAGAAAATGACCCTGAGATCCACAAAGAGAGGAAAAAACCATAAACTATTTAAGTTTTTTAAGGCATGCAAGATAGCATGATTAGATCAAACATTTAAAAAATGAACATTAAGAGTGAAAGAAGCCAGGCGTGGTGGCGCACACTTGTAATCCCAGCATTCAGGAGGCTGAAACCGGAGGATCCGGGTTCGCGGCCAGCCTCAGCTACTTAGTGAGGCACTCTGCAACTTAGTGAGACCCTGTTTCAAAATAAAGAATAAAAAATAGGGCTGGGGGTGTAGCTCGGAGGTAGAATGCCCCTGAGTTCAATTCCCAGTACCGCAAAAAAAAAAAAAAAAGAGTGAAAGAATGGAAAGAGATTTACAAAAAATAAATGCTAGGAATACTTTTAAATTAATAAATATGCAAACATTTCAAGTAGTTTCATCCTAAGTTCTGGGCAATGTAAATTAATATAAATTTATACCTAAAGAAAGCCTGCTAATATTGTATAATACCAGTGATGACAAGAAACAGATCTTAGCATAGCAAAAAGATGAATTATCTAATTAAAAAATAGGTTGGCACCAGACATTATTGAAGCCACAATGTGCCCAGTAGACAACATAATTATATTTTCAAAATAACTAGAAAAAAATGTCAAAGTTGTCAACTATACCCTCCTAAAGTATCACTCTAAGATATAGGTTAAATAATTGCATTCCAATAAAACTGAAAACTTTGCTAGTCGTACCTTTGCAAAAAATACGAATAAGATATTTTAAAAATAAACATAGATGATATATGCATGAAAAAAATTAATAATGAAGGAAAAAGTGGGTTATCAGCAGGAAATGCAAATGTAAACAATGAGCATAAATAATATTTATTATGAGAAATAGGGAAGAATATTATTCAAATTGCAACTAATATAATAGATATAAATTATATGAGCAATAAGGAGGAGACATTCTGACTTAAAGCCTCATCAGTGGCTTATGTTAATTAGCTGATCATCATTTTTATAGCTTGTTAAGTCAAACATACAGGTTACAAATTTGAATAAAACAAATAAATCAACATTTAGAAAAAAGAAATAACTAAAATGTTATGAATCCTATAAAAATAAGAGATTAAACTGGGCCATGGTGGTGCACACCTGTCATCCTAATACTCAGAAGGCTGATAGAGGAGGATCACAGGTTCAAAGTCAGCCTCAGCAACTTGGTGAGACTTGGCAACCTTGCAAGATCCTGATTCAAAATTTAAAAAAATAAAATATAATAGGGCTGGGAATGTAGCTCAGAGGTAGTATGTCCCTGGGTTCAATTCCCAGTAGCACACACACAGACACACACACGAACACATTTGTTTGAATTGTCCAGATCATTCAGTCAAATCAAGAGTTTGAAAATTGGGTTACTGCTATGGTATCACCATGAATTTACTTCATATAGGAGATATTAATAGAAGGAAAATGTGTAAATTTTATTTAGTATTTATATGCATACAGGAGCACACAAGAAAAATAAAGAACCAGCTAGGGCCATCTTACTATATTATTTGTGTGTGTGTGTGCGTGTGTGCGTGTGCGTGTGTGGTACTAGGGATTGTACCCATGGGCAATCTACCTCTGAGTTACACCCAGACCTATTTTTTATTCTTTATTTTGAAGCAGAGTCTCACTAAGCTGCAGAGAGCCCCCCTAAGTAGCTGAGGCTGGCTGGGAACTCAGGTCCTCTGGTCTCAGCCTCCCAAGTACAAGCGTGCACCACAATGCCCTGCTTTATTATATTATTATAATTTACTATATTATTTTCAAACATAAAAAATGTGTACATGGGATTTGACATTCTAAGGGTGGTAACTTATGGGAAACTGACTAGGAAATATATGGCGGAAACTAACTAATGAAAGATAAGCGTTAATAGGTTTGCTTGTGTGAATACTTTCTGAGGTCAGCACTCAGTCTCCAATGCTAAGAATATGATTCTATTCCTGGTACAGGGCGGCACCTTTCTCAAGGAAAATCTGACATTCTTTTAGATAGAAATAGAAAGGAGAAATTCAGAGAATGCTACCTGTGTCAATTATATCTCAAGTGAATTTAGTTCAAATAATCCTTATGGGCTGGGCCCAGTAGCATACACCTATAATCTCTGTACTTGGGAGTCTGAGACAATAGGATCCCAGATTTGAGGCCAGCCTCAGCAGTTTAAAGAGACCCTCAGTAGTTAATGAGACCATGTTTAAAAAATAAAAGATAAAATAGGGGCTGAGGATAAATAACTTGGAGATAGAATGCCCCTAGGTTCAATGCCCAACACAGAATAATAATAATAATAATAATAATAATAATAATAATAACAACAACAATAATAATAACAACATTTATGGCAAAGTGGCATACTTTGAAGTGTAATGATTTGAACTCCTTCAATAATAAAAAATATGGAGAAATAAAAATAATAAATATAAAATATAAAGGATGTTGAACCGGGCATGGTGGCGCACGCTTGTAATCCCAGCATTCGGGAGGCTGAGACGGGAGGATCCGGGTTCGCAGCCAGCCTCAGCTACCTAGTGAGGCACTTGCAACTTAGTGAGACCCAGTTTCAAAATAAAGAATAAAAAATAAGGCTGGGGGTGTAGCTCGGAGGTAGAATGCCCCTGAGTTCAATACCCAGTACCGCAAAAAAAAACAAAAAACAAAAAAACAACAAAAAAAACCCAGTAAAATATCATATACTCTCCTTAATATGTGGAAGCTAGGGAGAAAAAGGGACATAAGACAGACTCCAGATGAAGAAGGAGAAACCTTAGGTGAGCAAAGAATTTTACTTAATAGAAGGTGATGAAGGGAGGGGGGACACCCTAATGCACATGATGTACTTTCAGTTTAGTCAATCACTAAACTGAACTTGAGCAGAAAGGAGGGCAACGGAATGGAGCAAGAATTAGGAAAGGGTTAAATGAGAAATGTGTGCATGTATGCCTTTTTCAGCTTGTACCTAACAAAGATGTATGATTACAGTGCACCAATTAAAAAATAAAATAAAATAAAAATAAAGGAGATGGGCATTTGGTGATTTAAAAAGTCAGAGCAGGGTAGGTGGTACATGCTTGTAATCCCAGTACTTGGGAGGCTGAGACAGAAGGTCCAAGATCCAAGGCTAGCCTTGGTAACTTAGCCAGGCTCTCACAACTTAATAAAATAAATAAATAAATAAATAAATAAATAAATAAATAAATAAAATAATTCCATTGTATACCATGTCTATATACAATACTTATCAGCTAAATATTGTAAATTAAAATGAATGAAAACAACTTACCTAAGTGTCTGTCAACAACTGGATAAGTGTATGTGTATATGTATATTTATGCTGTACACCAAAAATATATATAATAAAGACAATTTAACAAGGCCTTCAATAATTTAGTGAGACCCTGTTTCAAAATAAAAAATTACAATAGGGCTGAAGTGTAGCTCAGAGGTAG
>PVLC010045491.1:0-11694 GCA_004027655.1 Graphiurus murinus | reverse complement strand
TCTGTCTGGGCTGCAAACCCACAGTGCATCGCAAAATCTCTGCCCAAGCTGATCGATTTCTCAGTTCAATTCTTCTAGACACTGAAATGTCATGAAAGAGAGATTCATTTAGAGCGACAGGCATCCACATCGGAGAACGTTTATGTTTCCAGGTGTTTTAAGGGGCTGTCAGTCCCTGACTAGTTGGGAATCAATTTTGGGAGACTGCTTCCAAGGCCAAGTGTGAGTTCATCTGCACTAGGGGATTTGGAGTCAGTATTGCATAAGGAAGGACTCGAAGCATGAAATCTATTGAGTTTAGACAGAACTGAGTAGAAGAGTATGCCCACACTCAGGAAAGCACATGTTGCCCAGGGAGCACAGGTGCACGAGTCCAGGGCAATAATTATGGACAAAGTAGAGTTTATGCACTTTTCTTTCTTTCTTTTTTTTTTTTTTCAGAGGTGGCCAATGGTCTGTCATAAGACAAAGATGAATGATCTTTACAAAATGTGGAAGTAAAGATGGCTGCCCTTGGACCTTTCATGAAGCAAGAATGGATGTGATTTTCCATTTTTGAAGCATCACCTATTGTATAAGTAGTGATAATAGACATCCATGCATTTGGACCACAATATTAGGATGTTTCCTTCATCTTATTTTTGGATTCTCTTGTTTGGTAATTCTTTCAGAATATGTGCAGAAGTTTCAAAGGGGCCAGGCAAATTCCTTTTAACTTGGTATCATTCAACCAGGCTACATATTAGAATCATTCAAGAGGGAGGTTCATTAAACACCAATGCCCAGAGATTCTAATATAATTGGTCTATAGTAGGGTCCAGGTATCAGTGTCTTTTAAAAAAACTACTTGGATGATTTTATTGTGCAGTCAGTATTGAACTTAAAATCATGCATTCATTTAAAACCATGTAATCCTGAGCATCAGGCATTGAGCAGAGGATCAAAATATATTATTTTAAAATCTACTTCCAGTATGTGAACTTAAAAAAGGGAGACACATTTTCTTTACCCAGGGAAAAAAAACCCACCAGTGTCTTTGCAGCTTGGAGAGCAGGGACGGGTCGGTACTTTCAGAATGCAAGAGATGGCACCCAGCACTAACAAATTACAACACAGGATGTTGGGGCAGATGTGCTTTTGATTGGGTTGCATTTTCTAATCATCGGGTGGAAATTGTGTTCAGTAGACTGTGTCTGACTATGTCAGTGTGTGGCATGAATACATGAGAAGCTCGTCTCCGGGAAAGCCAGAAAAACAGAGGAGTTAAATTCAACACCTGAGCTCCATGGGAACACTAGTGAGACTAGAGAATAAAACTTGAAACAGTGCAGTTACCAAGGGCCTTCTATGGTCCAAACAATGCCCTGGCTCCTTGGGAATATAAAAATGATTGAGGCATAGGACGTGTTGTTGGAGAACCCATCCATTACTAATGGGTAGACAACTAAACAGCTATTGCATATGGTGATATGAATGAGATATCCAGAGAGAGAGAGATGCCAGGATGACTGAAATGCAAAGGAAAGAGAGCGAAAAACAAGAGAGAGAGAAAGACGTTTCAGAGTCAGACATACCTATGGTTTTATGCTGCCAGTTTTAGCTACTTAGTGTATACATGACTTTAATTGTGACAATTAACCTCCATCTGAACTTCAATTGTCGCATGGGAATAAGGATACCAAGCTCAATATAATGCTGTAAGGATTGCTAGTTATAAATTTATATGCCTAGAACAGATAATTGGTACTCTGGAAATGGTAGCTTTTGGATGAACACAGGGAAAAGGGACTATAATGATGCTGTGATCATGTAATTATCATCCAAATTGGGATATTTTGTAGTATGAAAGGGGATGCATTAATAATTAGGTAGCAGTAACAGTCCAAACTTAGAAGATCCTGGAAAAGCATTATATATGGTCACCCTCTATGTGAGACTGATATGGATTGCTATAAGATATTATTGATTAGGTATTAAGGACATAGGATATGAATCAGGATACATGGGTTTAAATCTTATATATGTCACTGTAGCTAGGTAATCTTGAGTCAGTTAACTAACCAGTCTGAATTTCAGTTTACAAAATAGGGATAATTATAGTACCTACTTTATTACTAATAAAGTATGTGAATTAAATGTTTAATACTTGTAATGTCTTTAGATGAGGCTAGAACATAAAAGTACTCAGGAAGGTTTAATCAATATTATTACTACCAGGAATGATGGAAGATTTACAATCAGAAGTAGGGTAAGAAGAATATGGAAATCAATTGTTGCAAATAAAATGAAGCACTTTCAGAGGTAAAGGACTCAATTCGCCAGATGTGGATACAAGTGAAAACTTTTGAAAGAGTCATTTCCTAGTGTAATAGGATCCACAAACTTGCAAAATGAGTGACTAGGGAATAAATGCAGTCTTTGCCTATAGAACAGTCTTCCTAAAGGGTTGGTCATACAAAACAGGATCTAGACTATTGGACATGGTGGAACTGAGGAAGGAGAGGGAGCTCGCTCAGATCTCCTTAGTGACCAGGAGGAAGGTGTTTGTGGAGAGATGGGCTTGAAGCGTAAGGATAGTGGAGGTAGTTAGCCAAAGTTCTTGAGGAAAGAATAGAATCAAGTTCAGATAGGTAGAATCTAATATTAGAAAGAAAGGAAGAAATTATCTCATTGTTTGATTGCTATGCTTTCAATTGCTAAAGTGAGAAAACAAAAAATAGGGTGGACATAGAGGAATGTTCATACAGAAGCTTGACTTCTCCCTTGAGTTCTTTCTTTCCTGAAGGAAGGCAGGGGTCATTCCTCCACAACCATCTACATATGCAATATTGCAACTGTATTTAACTTGCTGTTACCTTACATAGCCAGTATGAATAATAAAAACAAGCTCCTTTAACTAATATACATCTAATCACTTTCCTATTTTTATCCAAACTTTTGGAAAATTAATCCAAATTTGCTTTGCCACTCCCATTTATTTCCAAGCCTGTTGTAAGCTAACGTCAGTTATTTTTGTTTGTTTTCACATTGAAAAATGAATGGAGATTTTTTTGTGTGTGTGCTTATATTAATAGATCTACCAGCCTGAAGGGCTCTCGACTTCCCTCTTGAACATTCCCATTGTATTCTCTTGGTTATGTTTTTATAACCCTGCCTCACACTTCTTTCTTAACCACAGGCTCTTATTCTAGCCATTTATTCAAAAGCTGCTGCTCCTCAGGGTTCTACCTGCAATCTCCTCTGATTCTCATTCTCCACAGTTCCCTAGGTGATATCGCACATCCTAATATTTTCATAACCAACTCATTTCTCTCGGATCTGACACAGGGACTGGAAGTCTGGCAGGTCTAAGATGGAACTCTTAACTAAGTCCCTCTTTCCCTCCCCACAGCTCTCCAAACCCTGCTTAGTAAGGGTCCAAGTCTACTTTCTGCAGTTAGTGTGCCTGAAAATAAATTCTAGCTCCTTCAATCCCCAATAGTGTCACTTATGTTAAATATTTAACATGTCTATACCACTCATTTGTCTTTTGACAATAAAAATAATAAAGTTCCTCCTAAGTGTATTGTGAGAATGAAATGAAAAAAGTATGAGAATTGTGTATGTAGCTAAGTACCTTAGTAGGTAAGTTAGTGCCCACGGAACACTGGCTATTATTGGTGTTCCAATATTATTTTTCTCTCTTTTTGTTGGGTAATACTCTCCACTCTTTCACTCAAGCTAAAAACTTGGGGAATATTTCTGATTTGGTCTTCCTCACTATCTGTATCTAATCAATAATCAACACTCAATGATTTTAATACTGATGGATTACTTAAATCTGTCTTCTCCTTTTCTTTCTGATATTATTCCTCTATGTTTAAATACTCATCGAATATCTGGACTAAAGACACGGGCTCCTAAAGTGCTTCCAGGACACCAGATGTGTCTCCCTGAATCCATTTTAAATCACCGCAAATAACTGAAAAGTCAAATGTGACATTGTCACATATGCATTTAAAACCTTTAGATGGCTCCAAGTCCACTCAAGTGAGTCGGACCCTCAGAGCGTGTGTGAACTAGGAGCTTGGTGCCAAGGCCTTGAGGCGTGGGCGGGAGTGTTACGGAGTCCTGGACATAAATAAAACATCGAGGCTGAAAGGAGACTGAGTCCACTGGATTGACTGGACTCCCAAGGAAAGAGGTTGAGAGTTGATGCAGACAGTAAAGGAGAGCAGCCTCGGACTCCATTCTCTTTCTCAAAATGTCATGCCCCTAACGAGAGAGAGAGAGAGAGAACGAGAACCAGCACCTGTGTCCACGTGCTACATAGAATAGGGACAGTGGGGGATGATGTTTCTCCACTGAGCCTGCTGATCACTGTTGTATTGGGAGTGGGGAGAGACTGTGATGAAGGGGGAAAAAAGCCCAAAAAGTCAAAATATGAGCAATCATTGGAAAAGTTTATAGTAGAAATAAGAAGAGATGGTAAGAGATGATCACAAAGTAAATGATGACAATTTAGGCTTCAGGATAACTTTTAAATTATAAAGGATATATATATATATGCATATATATATATTATATCTATAAAGTTAAAAAAATAAAAAAGAAGTCTATGGAAAAAGATTTGTAGTTATTTTTTTTTTCATTTTTATTTTTTTGTGGTACGGGGGATTGAACCCAGGGATAGTCTACCTCCAAGCTACACTCCCAGTCCTATTTTTTATTCTTTATTTTTGAAACAGGGTCTCACTAAGTTGCAGAGAGCCTCACTAAGTAGCTGAGGCTGGCCTCGAACCCAGATCTTTCTGGTCTCAGCCTCCCAAAGACTGGGATTACAAGAGTGCGCTGCCATGCCCGGCCTAAGAGTTGTAGCTATTTTTAAATAGGATTTTCAAATATAGGAACAAAATATTTAATATTTATTTAAGACATTTCCATGATAGAGTAATATTTAGAAACCCTAGTGCTTAATGTAGATTCAGGGAACACATTGAATAGGTGTAGAGGTGGCACACACCTGTAGTCTCTGCTACTATGGAGGCTGAGTCAGGAGGATTGCTGGAGTCTGGGAGTCTGAGACAAGCCTGGACAACATAGCAAGTAAGACCCTGTTGCTCACTAATCTATATCTATATCTATATCTATATCTATCTATCATCTGTCTATCATCTATCTATCATCCATCTATCTATCTATCTATCTATCTATCTATCTATCTATCTATCTATCTATCTAAAACATTCTGGATATTGAGGTAGGAGGAGAGGATAAGGATTTGGTTGGCAGTTTTAATTAGATAATGACCTGAAGTCCTAAGATAAGCCCTTATTAAGAATCATACTCTCACAGAAGTGTTGCTATGGAAGAAGAAATGATTCTGAGAAGGGTCCAGGGAGATTCCAGAGAGAGAGGGGAACTTAACCCAGGACCAGCGGGGTCCTTGGTTCACGTGATAGAAAAGAATTACAGCATGAGCCAGTCAGAGACATGGACCGAGGTTTGTGCAGGAAGGCGAGGAGTTCACATTCTAGGGAGGATGAGGGGCGTCTCAAATGAGAGATGCACTTTGGGTTCCCAGATCTCCTTTTAAAGGAAACTTGGTGAAGGGTGGGCATGCCGAGGTATGTGAGGGTGACATCTGTCCCATGATGGCAGGACGAGCTGTGGTGGCCAGGTCATCTCCCAGGTCCTTGGTCTCCATGGTCTGATTGATAGATAATGTTGGAAAGTCCTCTGCTGCAAGTTTATCAAGATACTGTGTTTCTCTTGTTTGAACTATTCATGGGGCAAGAGTTAATTGGCAGAGCACAAAGTAATTATTGTAGATGAATGAGTTTGGGGTAAATTTTAAGATTTGCAGATTTTGCAGGAAGTTGGGAGTGACAGGTCTGGGAGAGAGACGGTCTTAGGGAGTGATGAGACTGGTAAAATATTTGAAACTTCTGAATTAAAAGTTTATGTTCTTCTCCTTCCTTTACGTTCCCTTCCTACCCATTTCTTTTATTTCTTCTACCCTACCTCAGAGTAATGACAAAGTTGGTGAAAACTCAATTTTGGTAGTCTTTGGTAGCTGAAAGATTTTATTTATTTATTTATTTATTTATTTATTTATTTATTTATTTATTTATTGTGGGGCTGGGAAGTGAATCCAGGAGCATTCTACCTCTGAGCTAAACCCCCAACCTTATTTTATTTTATTTTTTTATTTTGAAACTGGATCTCACTCAGTTGCAGAGGGCCTGGCTAAGTTGCCGAGGCTGGTCTTGAACTTGCAATCCTCCTGCCTCAGCCTCTTAAGGACTGGGATTGCAGGGCTGTGCTTACCACACCCGGTTAGCTGGAGCGCTGTGGTCTCCACGTGTGGGAAGGATGCCGGGGTGGAGGCTGAGGATGCTGAAGTTGGGTCAGGCTCAACAGAGAGGACGCATCACTGGTGGTCTGGGTGTGATAGAGGGAGGAGAGCTCAAAATAGATGGGGAACTTGTGGGAGCCTGGTAAGCCAAGGCAGGTCAAGGGCAGCGCGGCTATCGGGTCCATGAGTGGCTGTGTTCTGGCTAGTGGACAGAAGCAGCCAAGAGGTTGTGTGTTTGTTCCAGACTCAGAAGGTCCAGAAGTTGATAGCGTCAATGAGATAAGTTGAATGGATGGAGTGCTGATTCTAGGACAAAGGGATTTTGTTATCTGTTCCTATTTACACCCCTTCTGCATTTGTGAGGTGGGCCTGTGGGTGTTTGTTCCATTTAGAAGCAATCAAAAGCCTTTCTAGGGATCGTGCCTGGGATAAGAACAAAAGATTGAGTTATTTATTTCATGTAAAATTAATTAAAGGTGGTATAGGTGCTTTGGACTGCAAGCAGCTACAATCCAGCTACAGATGGTTACAGCCTAGATTTATTCAGCAGTAAGAGACCGTCATTGAGGACCAGGTTCTTCTCTAAATTTCTAATCTGCTGTATGTATCACAGTTGCAGATATCCCATCCTTAAACAACTGTCCACATAGTACCTCAGCAAAAAGTAAACAAGCAAGCAAACAAACAACATCAAAAAACAATATGAGCCAGGCATGATGGGGCACATATGTAATCCCAGTACTTGGGAGGCTCAGATAAAGGGATCACGGATTTGAGATCAGCCTTAGCAGCTTACCTAGTTGAGACCCTGTTTCAAAATAAAAAATAAAAATGTCTGGAGATATGGCTCAGAGGTAGAATGCCCTTTGGTTCAATCCCCCATACCACAAAAAAAGCAAAAAACAAAACCCAAACACACACACACACACACACACACACACACACACACACACTTCTTCTTACAACACTTTTGGGTAAAAAAGCCTAAAACTTGGAGCAGATTCCCTCCTGCATTTCAGGATGCTTATCATATTCCTATTCTTGTGATAATTATTGGCAAAAACAAAACAAAATAAATCCCTATTGACAAAGGGGGCAGAATCACCATGATCAAACTAGACCAATTCTCATTCTCTAGCTGGGGAATGGATCAAGTTTTCTATCCTGAACCTATGAGAGAAGGCAGGGTCAGATGGCGAAGGGGGATAGCCATCCTGTTGGTGGTGCCTGTTTTCAAAGTATTTCACTGTCATTTCATACTGTAACACTAAGAAAAAGAAGCAGGTCTGGATAAAACATCTTAGAATAGTAACTCCCCACCCTGTGATTATCAGGTTTGATGCCCACATTAGTGGAGATCTCATTGGGCCAGGGATGGGGGAGAGTTCCAGTTGGCTGACCTATACTCCCATTCTCTCGGGTCTTTGCAGGGAAAGGTTGAGACAGAAGCAGATCCTTGGCCAGTACCCACACTACTAAAACATCTCAACAGCATTCTTTAAATCGCAAAAGCAGACATTCAAAGTGTGTGCACTTCCAGATGAATCTCTGCAAACCAAGGTTGGAAATGTGCTCATCTGTGACTATCGGACGGGCTCTTAGGAGCAAGGACACTCCGGGCTTGGGGGAGATGATTGCAAGATGTAAAGTTAAACATCTATCATTCCCCTGAAAAAAAATTAAGTAGATTAGCTTGAACACAGCCAAAAGTCTAATGATAGCCTACAGTCAAACTTTTAATTCCTTGAATTACTTGAACAATGGCATTGCATATTTGGCCATCTCAGAATTAATGGGGAGAAAAACCCCACAGCTTAGGTATAAAGTTCTATGTTTTCTCTGCCTTGGGAAATATATTGTAGTGGATATTATTGAACTAAATGTGATTTAAGGTTCACTGTGTATAAGTCTCAGATATTGGTGATGCAGATAGTAAGCTGACTGCTACACTTTTTCTTAAAATTTAAGGATATATCTTGGGAATTTGGTTGTGGGTGTGTATTTCTGAGAGATCTATGAGTATATTTCTCCTAAATATAAAATATCCCCGCACAAGTCCCGAAAACCAACAAAAGAGAAAATCCACAAAGCCTTGATTGATGAATTAATGCCATTATTTCATTAAATTCTATTTGATGAAAATTTGACACCAAGTGGTTTTGTATATTTCCTACTCCATTTCTGATCCCACTGTCTCATATGCATCCACTCTCAGGAGCCCAGATGGGTCTCTAAGCATACAGAGGTGGCCCCTCTTTTTTTAAAAATTCTTTTAAAATTGTCTTTGAATCAGGGTCTCTCTAAGTTGCAGAGGGTCACGCTAAATTTCTGAAGCTAGAAGTAAACCTGCAATCCTCCTGTCTCAGTCTCCCAAGTACTAGGATTATAGTTGTACTCCACCACGCACAGTTTAGCAACACTTTTTACTGAATCAATATTTTTTATCACAAAGGTGTATATATGTACACACACACACACACAGAGAGAGAGAGAGAGAGAGAGAGAGAGTTTACTAAGTAGAGAAAACACACCCCTAGTTTGTTCTTAAAAAGAAATGCCTGACATACGCCAGTATCAAAGAACTTCTGTTAAAGCAATAATGAAGGTGATGATGAATTTTGGGTGTTAAAGATGTGGTGAGGAAAAGGTTGGAACTTCCCAGGGTTCTTGAAATTACACTGCACGCAGAGAAACTGTTCACCAAAATCCCTTGTTATCATAATCCCCATCCTAATCTCATCCTTTCCCAAACAGCAAAACTTGACTTCCAAAGAAGAAAGAAGTCACAGCAGACACACCATGATTTCCAGATAAGTTTTCTTGCATATGAGCCTCCGGAGCAGTATTTTTCACAGGAGGTCCCACCCAATGTAGTCAGTCATCATCATATTTTATAAAAGGTGAAATAGGTTGGAACAAAAAAATGCAAGCCTACATCACAGATCTTAATGGTAAGCATCACTCTATAAATTTTTGTTTCTGTCGTGTGTGTGTGTGTGTGTGTGTGCGTGTGTGTGTGTGCGTGTGTGCACACACGTGTGGTTTTGCTGGACCATAATGCAAACTACAAGGCTGAATACATTTCTTCTCTTCATTCATGATCGAAAATGTTTGAAAGCTCTACCCCTCCCCTAGTCAGCTTCCCTCTTCTCCTCTACTTCCAGCAAAGTATGTTACTGCCAGAAATTTCCACCTCTGTGGAAATATCCCTGCTTGGTGTCTCCTTTCTTCAGCACCAGAGATAAACACAGGCTCACTTTATAGCTTGTCTGTGGGTGTTGACAACTTTGGGAAGCAAGCATTTTATTTATTCCTCTTATGTCCTGATCCAATATGTTCAGCCACTAAAGACTTCGGGTGAAAGTGACACAAAAAGGACCAGTCCTTGGTCTTAATGTCCACAGTGAACTTGCCTGAGAGACTTGGTTGTCGGAATTTTACTTTTAAGAAAATCTGAAGCTTCAGCCGGCTATGGTGGCACATCCTTGTAATCCCAGTACTTGGGAGGCTGAGACGGGAGAATCATGGGTTTCGGCCAGCCTCAGCAACTTAGTGAGACCCTGTTTCAAAAAAAAAAAAAAAAAAATGAAATGGGGCTGAAGGTGTAGCTCAGAGGTAGAATGCCCCCATTTTCACTCCCCAATACCACACACACACACACACACACACACACACACACACACCCCTGAAGCTTAAATAGACCCTCACCCTATATATCTGTTCGTGTCTGCCTATCCTCCTCCTTGCTTTCTCTTTCAGTAGTCCTTCACATTCAGTTTCCAAGGAGAACCTGGCTTTGAAGGTTGTACTGGTGCAGGCGCCTCCATTTTCAAGGTCATACAAAAGAGAACAATATACATTACAAATGGAAAAACAGTTTTAAGTGCTTAAGAATGCAATGTCAAAGTTAACAAATGCTCTATTTTGGCATAAAGACCCAGAGCTCCAGATTTTCTGACAATAGAAGATTCAGCAAGCTTTGTAATGAACAAAACAATGTTTGACCATTGGTTGATGTGTAGCACCGCAGCTGTGAGTGGAGCCACCAGATTGCCTCAGCTCCCCTGAGTTGGCCTTTAGGAAGGGGTCATTTGGTCACTTGGTTGCTCTGTGCAGCGTGGCAGAAAGCCCACCGAGCACTGGTATCTCAGAGCTGCCACCTGTTGAGCCCTTTCCCACGCTGAGTTCCTCTACCTCGGTGACATGGTCCCCGAGCCTGTTGGCAGTGGCCAGAATCCACCTTCCTGGCTATTTCCCTCCCTCGCAGGTCCTCTGAGTGGAAGGAAGTCACCTGGCTTGTCAGACAGTGGCAGGCACTGACAAGGTACAGACCCCTGCTTCAGTGCACGTATTTCAAGAGTTGAGGTTGAGAGTTGTAGTGACCATTGAAAAACCACAGAAATAGTGAAAGCAAGAGAGTCAGAAGTTGGAATGATCAGAGGCCGTGTCAGTCGACTCACCCAACACCTAGGGAAAGATCAGGGCGGAACTTGAAGCTGAGTCCAAAGCGCACCACCCCCACCACAACAGCACTTGTCTCTTCCCATTCTAACTGTAGCGGTCCATATAGCGTTTTATAGTTTGCAATTTGTAAATCATGCCCATGTGTTATTTATTTTACCCCTTCAGCATCACTGCAAAGTAATTAAGGACTGATTTATTGGTTTTACAGACAAGAGAATTGACAATCTAAGAGATTAAACAATTTATGTCAGTGTTATCCAGTTTCCTAACGTCATAGCTGAAACCCATGAAAAGGTTTATGTAAAATTGTGCACCTTGCAGAACACCAAGTGATAGTCACTGTAATTGTATTAAAATAGATGGCAGGTTGATTAAACAATCAGGAATAGTAGAAATGGGCTGGGAAAGAGGGGGACTGAGTTATCAGTGACTGGATGACAGGAGAAGCAGGTTGAAGAACAAGCTCAGAATGTGTGAGAGAGTAAAGGAAATGACAAATGAGCCCAGTGCTGCCGAGAAGGCAAGCCAGCCCAGCCGTCACTCGCAGCCAATAAAATGCTTCAATTATTCAATGTCAGCCTGGATTTTCCTCGACTTTTCATGGCAGCCAGATAAGAGCAACCTTTCAAATCAGTTCAACTTTCTCCAAGAGCTGTCACCTTCTCCTTACAGGTGGCTGAGACCACAATTGTAGCGCTCTCGTGAACTCCACACTAATGAGCCAAGGCCTTCTTCCTTTCCCGAGTTCTGCTCATGCAGCTACAAGCTGTCACACGGAGAATCTCAGGGTCTCAAAGCCAAGAGGCTGCGCCCTGGCTGTCTGGACCAACATGTTTGAGTTCTCGATCAAGGCCTCCAAGAAGAAGGGCTGAGTCCCCCAAACTGCTACTTCT
>PVLC010045490.1:0-11745 GCA_004027655.1 Graphiurus murinus | reverse complement strand
GGTCAGTAGAGACACCTCAGACCTAAAGGATACCGTAAACCAAATGGACCTATTAGACACATATAGACTCTTCCACCCAACTACAACTGAATTCACATTTTTCTCAGCTGCTCATGGAACCTTCTCCAAAATAGACCACATTCTCGGCCACAAAGCGAGCACTGGCAAATTCAAAAAATACAACATAATTCCCTGCATCATCTCAGACCACAATGGAGTGAAACTAGAAATAAACTCCAGGAAGACCCAAAGTAACCGAGTAAGCGCATGGAGACTGAACACCACACTGCTGAATGAAGAGTGGGTCATAGAAGAAGTAAGGGGAGAAATAAAAAAATTCCTAGAAACCAACAAAAACAGAGATACAACATATCAAAACCTCTGGGACACCCGGAAGGCAGTACTACGAGGGAAATTTATAGCACTGAGTGCCCACATAAGGAGAACAGAAAACCACCAATTAAATAACCTAATGATACAGCTCAAAGCCCTCGAAAAACAAGAACAATCTAGCCCCAAAGCCGGGAGAAGACATTGATTTCTTAATTAAGCAAATATTCAAATGCTTATAGTACTTTACTGAAAAAAAAATTACCAAAATAATAACATAAAATAGTTACCAGATACAGATTTCAGAGGAATGAGAATTATAACCAATTATATAATTTTAACCATTTGAATTATTTTGCTTTTATTTATTATGAAGAAATAACACCAGCATGTTTGTAATCCCAGCATTCGGGAGGCTGAGACCAGAGATCCGGGTTCGCAGCCAGCCTCAGCTACCTAGTGAAGTACTCTGCAACTTAGTGAGACTAGGTTTCAAAATAAAGAATAAAAAATAGGGCTGGGGGTATAGCTCAGAGGTAGAACGCCCCTGAGTTCAATCCCCAGTACCGCAAAAAAAAAAAAAAAAAAAAGAAAGAAAGAACACAAGGCATGGTATCTTAAAAATTAGCTGTGTGGAAGTATACTTTATATACAGTAAAATTTACTAATTTTAAGTGTGCAATTCAATGAGATTTCACAAAGTATACAGTTATGTAACCACTATCACATTCAGGACATAGGACATTTCTATTATCCCTCAAAGTTTCCACTTACCCTTACAACCAGTAATCTGGATTCTCTCACTATAATTGTCTCGATGGAATATTTTTTGAGGGGGAGGGTACTGGAAATTGAACCCATGGAGCATTCTACCTCCTAGCTATACCCCCAACCCATTTTATTATTTTGTTTTGAAATAGGATCTCGTTATACTGCTGAGAGTTTCATTAAGTTGCTGAAGCTATCCTGAAACTTGCAGCTCTCTTGTCTCAGCCTCCATTGTACTCAGATTATAGGCATGCACCACCACACTTAGCTTGGAATTTTATATGAGTGGAGCAATACATTATGTATCTGGCTTCTGTTACTATATTAGTTTTGTTGCTGTGACAAATACCTGAGAAAACTACTTAGAGGAGGAAAGATTTATTTTGACTCACAGTTTCAAGAGTTTTTAGTCTGTCGTCATTTGACTCCAACACTTTGGGCCTAAGATGAGACAGAACATCAGGATAACAGGGTTTGGGTAAAGGAAAGCTGCTCAGTTCATGGCAGCCAGAAGCAGAGAGAAAGAGGAAGAGGCTGAGGACAGGAAATACTTCCAAGTCATGCCTCCAGTGACCTACTTCTACCATCTACAGTTTTCACCAGCTCCAAGTAGTTCATTCAGCTATCAATGGATTAATCTATCAATGAGATCAGAGCCCTCATGATCCAGTCACTTCCCAAAAGTTCCACCTCAGAACATCACTGCCCTGGGCACCCAGCATAAAGCTTTTCCCTTCACTTCCTGTGTCAGTAGTTTGTTCCCTTTTATTGATGATAGTATTCCATTATATGTGTATGCTATAATTTTTTATCCACTTATCAGTTGGATATTTGGATTATATTTAGTTTTTAACTTATGAACATTCATAATACTCATTTCTGTCAGGTAAATAAGAGTAGGACTTCTGGGTAATATGGGTTTTATGGGTAATTTCTGGGTTTTATGTTATAAAAAAAACTAATAAACTGTTTTCTGAAGTGACTGTACTATTTTTCATTCCTCCGAGCAATGTAGAAAAATATAATTACTTCAAATCCTAGCCAGTTCTTTGTATTATCAGTCTTTAATTTTACCATTCAAGAGAATGGGTAATGGTATTACAGTTGTAGTTTTAATATGCATTTCTCTGATACAGAGTGATGTTCATCAACTTTTCATGTGTTTGTCATTCCTTCATAAAGCGCCTGTTCAAATCTTTTGCCCATTTTTAAAATCAGATTATCTTTTGTTATTTTCATTTTATTATTTTAATTGGGCTGTTTGTCATCTTGTTATCACCTTGAAAGAGTTTCCTGTATATCCTAGAATCAAGTCCTTTATCAAATTAGCTGTTTTGCAAATATTTTTTCCCTGTGTATGGATTGCCTTTTCATTTTCTTGAGAGAATACTTCAAAGAGCAGGAATTTTAAATTTTAATGAAGTTTAGTTATCAATAGTTCCCCCTATGCTTTGAGTTTTCAGTGTGATGACAAATCTTTACCTATACAAAGTCACAAATATTTCCTCCTGATTTCTTCTAGAAGTTTTATATCATAAACTTTTACTTTTAGGCTTATAATTGAACTATTATAAAATGTTATATAGATTGTGAAAAAGATCAAGTTGTTGTTGTTTTTGCATATGGATACAAGCTTGTTCTAGCCCCGTTTGTTGAAAAGGCTATCCTTCCCCCCATTGAATTACCTCAGTACCTTTATCAAAAATCAGCTGACCAGCTGGGCATGCCTATAATCTCCGTGCTTGGGAGGCTGAGATGGGAAAGAGGATCCCAGGTTCAAGGACAGCCTCATCAACATAGTGAGACTCTCAGCAACCTGAGGCCCAGTTTCAATTTAAAATGCAATTCAGTGTGTTTAGTATATTCATAACTGTGTGTAACCATCAGCACAGTCACTCTTAGAACATTTTTATGATCCCCAAAGAAGCCTTATATCCTTTACTTGTCACCTCCTACAACCCGGGTCCCTAGTCCTCCAGACTTGGGCAACCTCTGCTCTACTTTCTGTCTCACAGATTTCTCTGTTCTGAACAAACCATATGCTATGACATCTTTTATGACTGACTTCTTTTCACTTAGCATGTTTTCAGTGTCCATCTATGTTTTAGGATATATCAAATGCTTCTTTCCTTTTCATAACCAAATAATATTCTATTTTGTGGATATATTACATATTGTCCATTTGTCAGCTGGTAGACAATGAGTTATAAGACAAATTTTGAACAGTTCCAAAAGAAGTATTTTTGAAATGTATTTAGGGCTTGTATAGGTACAACTAAATGCATATATATATAATATATATATATATATAATGTATATACTACATATAACATATATCCAAGAAAGAATAGTTTAAAGGGAAAAAAGTAAATAGCATCCTAACATTTCCACTTCTCAGTGGGTTGTTATATGCATTAGAAACCCCTTGTTTATACAGATTTTCAAGGCTACCTGTTCAGGTGAGTAAATTAGCTAAATAAAGGTGTTTTTGACAGAGGATACAACATGTGCACATGAATGCTGATAAGAGAAAGAATGGTACCATTTCTTGTCAATTGTGTCTGGAACACAGAGTAGAAAGGATATGGAATCTTTCAATCATTTTTGCTCTTTTTGCACTATAATAATTTAAGGCATAGTGACAGAATATCCATATACTCTTTGAACACCTAAGAAAGAATATTAAATAAAAGTTTTATTATACTATGTAAGCCTATAGATTTATTATTATTACTTGGCAGTGCATACTACATACCATATTACTATATTCTCTTTAGAAGCCGCTTACAATTTGGGCTACTTTCAAATAATCCCAAATAAGGATTAGCAGCATTAATTTTTTTTTTCCACTCTTCTGGTATATTTCTGAACATCTTAGTTGCAGTATTACTCGAAAGTTTAGGAAACTGGCTTGAGTGTGCCATAGGAAAACACCAAAAATAAGTCCTTCATATTTTCCCTTCATATTTTCATAAAACCCATGAGGAAGCTGCTTATACTTTATCCCATACTGTGCTAAGTTGCCAAATGAGGTACTTACAAAAGAATAATTATATTTATGCTCACTCATTTGAAGAGAACATGGTTGCAACACTTGCCCCACTACTGCCAAAGACTTTGCTAGTCTGTGGTGTGTATCTTGTGAAGATGCTGGGAAGACGATTGGAAATGGATCTGATAAACTCAGTTTCTCAGAAATATTTCTCAAAGTTGGTTACTTATTCTTCTGTTAGTCACACTGTTATTATTCTGAGTAACTTAGTATATTACATTAATTAATTCACTACATACCTTGAAGGCAGTAGTAATTAATAATATATTTTCAGTCCTAGAAAGAGACAAGGCATTTGTGGGGCAGACTGGAGCCTTCCCCACAGTGAGTGGTGGAACCGAGAATAGAATATGAAGTTGCAAACTCAAAACATTCAGCCCAGTCCACTCAGTGTGTTCACTTTGCTTAGTGACTAAGCCATAGATTAAAAAATTAATCAGTGAGAATGTGTCTGTAATTATGTTCTAATCCAAAATAAGAGGGTGATAAATTTTTCGCTTCACCAAGAAAAGCGTGTAAGATTGCTTTAGTGTCGAATTCAGTTCATGAAATGTATCAGACAAAATCAATTAATCTCTACATTAAAGGAGTAAATAATGCCTTTTCAAGACAAAGAAGTTTTAAATTATTTTCTTTTCCTCAGAAAATATGTTTTTGTAATATTGAGTTGAGAAACTTTAACTTTAGCTGACAAGACCCCTTGATGCGCATTATATTTCTATTGTTTCTTAAGAATTCCTTTGGTGGTCTGGACCTCATAAGAAATACTGAGACATTAAGCCTAAAATGGCACATGGTGACCACAGCCCAAGGTTTAGAGTAAGCAAAGCCAATTAATTATTCAGCTTACCCTGCTTTGTCCTACTATCTCTCTACTTCCCTCCCTTCCTTCTTTCCTTTCTTCCTTCTTTTTTTCTTTCCTTCCTTCCTTCCTTCTCTTTGTGAGACAGGGTCTCACTTTGTCACCTATTGTGACCTCAAGCTCCTGGGCTCAGCTGACTCCATCCTCCACCTCAGCCTCCTAAGGAGTGCAGACTACAGGTGGACGCTCAGCTCTCCACTCTTTCTCTCAATTACTTTCTCTAAGAATATATTTTCTACTAAAATACCACTTTCCTTTTAAAAAAATCATTCATTCAAATAATATTTTTCCAATATGAGCTGGCTCAGGCACCATTTAAGGCTGAAGACATAAAATGGTGAATCAGAAAGAAAACCTGTCCTCCAGAAGCTCACACTCTCACATCTAACTTTGGTGGCCTTCTCAGTCAGAGCTTATCACATACGTTTCTCCAGTGTTTAGCTTTTAACAAAAGGATAGGTTTTCAAGTATAAAACCCTTTCCAGTGACAACTACTTCTGTTATATTTAAATGAGTTCTCATGCCTAAAGCACTTAGCATTCTGCCTGATACATATAAAGCACCGCATGCAAAAGTGCTAGCCCACCCGCAAGATAGGAGTCCCAAAGCATTTTCCTTCATGTCTTCATGTCAGCAAATACTGTCTAATCTTTAAGCAAATTCAGAATTGTAGGTAAGCCTGTGATAAGCAACTCTACATTTGATCATACAAATTATTTAAAAAATGTAAACTATGTTTTGATAGTTCACTTCGCCAAGAACTTTCCATATTTCTCCAATTTATAAGTTTTACTGGTGCTTTGAAAACAGGATTTAATATATAGAAATATTTTTATTCAGACAAGTATATTACTAAAATGAAAACTATTGTATCTACTCCTTCTTCAAGCAAGGCTTAATTATTTGAAAGGAGTCATAACTACAGAATCCCTTATAGACATAAAATATAGTGCCTAATACTCACTGCCAAATAATAATACCTCATATTTATATAACATGAACACTTTACAAAGTCCCGTCACATGCTTCATTACATTTAGTTCTGCAATGGTCCTAAGAAGTAGATTAAACAAACATTATAGTTTCTATTTTATTTTACAAATGAAGAAACCAAAGCACTAAAGATATTTAGTACTTGATTTACCCATTTGAGGAGGGTCAGAATTTCTGTCCAATATTCTTCCCACTGTAAAACTGCAAAACATTGTTTCCTTAAAAAATAAAATAAACCACAAGCAATATGACCTGTTATCCTGGTGCCAGAATCAGCAGACTGAGTGCTGGCCTACAGTTCACAGCGTTACCAACTCACCTCCAGCCCCAGGTTCCAGAGGCCCACTGGGACAATAGTAGACTTCAGATGAAGCATAGTTTTGTGACTTTTTCCTATCTTCACTCCATCTCAAAATTTAATTTGTTAGAGCTATCATGAAAGGTGAAGAAGGATGAGATCTAAACTAGAATCTGTGTACCTCGGTAGACAACGTGGTCTAGGCAGGTAAGCAATTGTGAGACCATGAAACAAAGCCAGAAAGTGCTGGATGTGGTGCTTGCACATAATTTCCCACATAAATTAAAATATTCTTATAGATATGGAGAAATAATTTTACTAGGATATTCTCGAAAGTTCCTCCTAAAATTATTAGGTAAAAAGTCTTAAGATTTTGAGAGTCTCTCTCTCTCTCTCTCTTCCCCTCCTCCCTCCCTCTCTTCCTCCCTCTCTCCTAAACTACTGGAGAATGCATTGTTCATTGATTAAGAAAAGTGTGGGCCTTAGGAAATTTGGAACTTAGAAATGAGTTCAAACAATATAACAGTCTAGGGTGGTGGTTCAACACAGTTCATTGGTTTTATAAAAGGCTCAAACATTTCTGAATTATTTCTTTGCAATATAGACCAGAAAGTTATAAAATGTGGCTGCTCGTTGCTTACAAAATAAAAGTTTTGATTCCTTAGTCTGGCATTCAGGGACTTTCATGATCAGATTTTTGTCTTGTTTCCCATCATATTCAGTCATTCTCATTTTCAAAAAGCAATTTTCCTCTCTTTTGTGTGCATTGGCACTGTGTCACCTTCATCTCTTGGTCATGATGTCTCTTCCACTTGCTATGGCTGAATTGTTTCTCCTTCAAGGCCCATTTACACAGCCATCTCCTCCACCAGACTTAACCTCTTCCTCCTCTGTGTGAATTTGTTAGAGCCTTTATCAGAACCTCTCTCACATTATTTGTTCCACCACACAGCTAATAGTCATATCCCTCATCCAGTGTACAAATTTCTGACCCACTGTTTTCCTCATTCCTGTGCACAGTGTCACCAAACCCCCAACACTAACTGTTTGCTGTGTAATAGAGTGGGAAAGATATGGGCTTTGAAGTCTGACAACCTTGATTTCAAATCCTTGCTCTGTCATTTACTAGCCATATAACCTGGGGCAAGAGACTTCACTTCTCTGTAGCTGTGTTTCTTTGTGCATAAAATAGGGATCAGAAGGGAGAAAGCGTGCACAGCGTTGTTAGTATTGTGCTTCAGACCTGCCAGGTCCTAAAACGTGGTGATGGTGCTGGAAATAGTGGTTGCATCTGTATTTTAGAAGCCACTTTATTGCTTCTGCTTCTGCAATCACATAGGAGAAAAAAAGAATACTCTGCCATACCACACATTCAAGTTATTTTAAGGGCTATTTCAAACTGGATTGCAAACTCTTATAACTACTTGGAGAAAATTATCTCATGAGCTTATTATAAACAGTAGAACCTTCCTTTAGGTAGTGTTAGAAGCAGATATTCTGCAATGTTTGATGTGCTGATGTAATTGTAGCCTTAGGCAATTTTCAGTATAAGTTCTTTCTTAAGTCTCCTACCTGATTAGCTTCATGAGATCTTTTTATCTTGAATAACTTGGGGGCTTTTTTTCTTGTTGCTACAGGATAGCATACATAATTTGTAGTTTCTACATCCAGAATGACAGGGCAACATAAGGATGATGTCAAAATGTCCTTCAAACTACAAGAATTGTGGGTCACACCATCTGGGAAGTACAAAGTGTGCTCTGTTGAGGGACAGGAAGGCAGCATTGATCAACACGTGTGCTAGTCCAGAGGACCGTGTGAGGGAGAAAGAGGTGAATATGAACAAGAGCAGCAAGACTGCAGATGACAGGTAGAACTCCAGAGCCCCCAGAACTGAAGCCATTCATGTCCTTTAATAATTCTCAATAAACCTCACCATTTGTATATTACAGTTGTTCCTTGGAATCATTAGAAAGATAGAGAAACACCTGGTATAAACATACTTATCAGAGAGTCTGTATTTACAGAGTAAACCCAGTGTTCACTATAATAAAAGATAAGGCATCTAAGCCCAGTTTAAACCAATTTAGTGTTTTTTGTTCAGAACCTGTCTTTACTGATTTAATTTCTCTTTATCTTTTAATATGTTAGATAAGATTACTTAACTTCGTGTAAATTGATTCTTAGTATATTTTGTAGTATCCTAAATTATATGTTAATATAACTGTAAATTATTACCAATAAGACAGCTATTTGGATTATAAACTTAAAGCAATATACTCCTGAAAAGACAAGATAAAAGTTTGTTTTGGGGTAGGAGTGGGACTTTAAAACAAATTTTTAAAAATTCCTAGTCAGGCATGGTGGGGGACACTTATAATTCCAGTACTTGGGAGGCTGAGACAGGAGGATCGAGGGTTCAAGGCCAGCCTCAGCAATTTAGTGAGGGCCTCAACAACTTATCAACACCTGGTCTCAAAATAAAAAATAAAATAGGGATGGGAGTGAGAGTGTAGCTCAGAGGTAGATGCCCCTGCATTCAATCCCTGGTATTAAAAAAAAAAAATCAAAACTAACATCTTAATGGAGAATAACAAACAAAAATTAAGAAAATTCCTATAAAATTAAAATTATATTAATTTCTCCTTATCTTTTAATATATTAGATAAGAGTACTTAAATTCATGTAAATTAATTTTATTTCATAAATTATCACAGTATGCTATAAATATGTAATTCTGTGATGGCTTTTAGATTGTAATGAAATATATTTGCAGTGAAGATATATTAGAAGACAAAAGTGTATGTGGTCATGTTCAACATTGGCTTCTCAGAAAATCTGGTTCCTGGTATTCCCAGCATAACATCCTTTAACCTCTGTGAACCTGTCTTCTTGATCTGTGAAATGAGCAGTTGCTGATGACTAAGAACTAATGTTTTATGTTGTGATTCTAGGCATATTCCTTTTATACCAAATTTAAAAATCAAAATTAAGCATATAGTAGAATGTAAATATACAGAACTTTTAGATATAAACTTTCACAATATAATCTTCTGGAAATGTTTAATGGAAAATACAGATGAAAATCAGTGACTTTTTACAGTTTATATTCCAAAATTGAATACTGTATGAAAATCTTAAATTTGAAGCTTAAACTGTATTATTTATTCTCTGAAACAACGTGTTACCTGCATGTTTCTCAAATTAGCAAATAGCAAAACTGACAATTGTTTGAAGACCCAGAATAATATGAAGCAATGAAGTGAGGGTAAACTATAGAGAGAAAAAAAAATAATAATAACACTCCCATCTAAACTGGGCTGAATTACACATGGTAGTGTTCAATGTTGAGGCATACCTCAGTGTTCAAGTATGTTTCAGGTAACCCCTAAATTAACCACTTTCAACTAATTTTCATGAAACTATAGAGCCTTATTGACCACCAGATGGAGCCAGTATTGCTCCATTTGTAATATGAAAATATACTGAAAATTAAAACTGATTAAGCAGAATAAATAAATGGTAGATTTCTTATAGTCCACCATACAGAAAAACTAAACTCTTAGTACATGTATATACTTTTTATGTAGGTATGCAAATATCCACACACTAAATAATTTTATTATGAATAAATTTCTTTTTGACAATTTCATTGGATAAAGAGACTAGTTTTCTTCTTATTCACTTTTTGAAGATACCATCTGAACATGTATATTTAAAATAAAATAAGGATTTAACCTCTGGACACATGATAAATATTACAGGTTGTAATTATGAAAAATTATAGTAGAGAATATATTTCAGGTAGGCTGTCATTTTAGTCACAGACTATTCTCATTGTAATCATTTCTACAAGTTTTTTTTTTTTTTTTTTAATGTACTGAGGATTGAATCTGAGTGCCTTTTGCCTCTCAGCTACACCCCCTGCTCTTATTTGTTATTTTGGAACAGGGTCTCATTAAGTTGCTGAGGCTGTTCTTGAACCTGCAGTCCTCCTGTCTCAGCCTCCCAAGTACTGGGATAATGGGCATGTGTCATCACACCCAATTTAAGATTTTCTTAATAAGGGAAAAAGAAAAGGCATTTTAACTGGGATAAGGGAGTGTATTACTTATCCCAGCAGCTCCTCAAGGGAGATGGCAAAGGAGATGGTAGAACCTCAGTAAATGGCTGCAACTCTTCCAGGAATTCTACCCAGAAAACAGTACACAGGGGTGTAGTCAGAGATGATTGCCTTAAAGTTGACTTCACCAACTCTCCTCACCTCTATTTAACAAGGATTGGAAATTGTCTAGCTCTTTATAACTCAATTTAATTAGGCAACTATCAATTTAAAAAATATGTATATTCTAGGGGCCCTAAGACTCTGAAAGCCCCTCAAGGACCTATTCCATCCAGTAAAAGCAATGTCATTCTAGGCAGTGTTGTAATTCAGACCTAAAAATGATCAGTCTGTTTATTTGTCCATTTAACTACTATTTATTGAGCATATAATATAAGGAAGGCCTATACTAGGCCACAAAGAAGGTAGTTCTTGCCTGTGATACAGACAGGAGTAATTTTGATAAGGTGTGCTTTAGAGCTGCAATGTATTTTGAAGGTTCAAATGAGGGGGAGATGTTATTAATAAAAGAGAATGAAGAAAAAGCCATAAGGGATTCTTCCTGAGTAGACATTGCTTGAGTAGTCAACTCACTGTTTGGCTGCTCTTTATTCTTTCATTCATTGTGCCATATATCCTGGTCTAGGGAGAATTGGGGTCCTTTTTTTTTTTTTAATAGGATTTTATTGCATCAAGACAGGGTGTGTTATCTCATGCCTTTTTATATCCAATTGAAATATTCTCTTCCCGGCTTTATTTTTCCTCAAGCATTGTGGGGCGGGGGGGGGGGGGGCTATGCTAGTTAAAAGCTTGTATTTTAAAGCCAAACTACATGGATTTATGTCCCAGATTTATAATCCCTGTGATGAATTATTTAATCTCTTGCCACTACCTTAGTTTCTTCATTGGCAAATGGGGTTAATAACATGCCTTCCTCTACAATTGTTGGTTATGAAGATTAAAGAAGCACTTCACCTACTAGTATCTGATACTAGCTACACAAAATATTAGCTATCATGTTAGCTTTTCTTAAGTGTGGCATTTTTTTCTGGAACTAAGATATTGTATATTAAAATTTTTGGTAGAAACATACTTTGTAGTTCCTAGAATGTATGACAAAATACAGCTAGATATCAATCACATTAATATTTTCCTACATTAAAGTCTATCCCTTTTGCAATACAAATGATGTTTACTATTATTATATCACCTTTATATAAAAGTTTTCAGTTATGAAAATTTTGCAAAGATTTCCTTGAAATAATGAACTTAAAATCATTCACAAGCAATCTTATTAATAGTTTCTGACATGTAATAACCACACAATACACTTTTTTTTT
>PVLC010045489.1:0-11787 GCA_004027655.1 Graphiurus murinus | reverse complement strand
TTTTTTTTTTTTTTTTTTTTTTTTTTTTTTTTTTTTTTTTTTTTTTTTTTTTTTTTTTTTTTGTGGTACTAAGGATTGAACCCAGGGGCATTCTATCTCTGAACTACACCCCCAGTCCTATTTTTTATTCTTTATTTGGAAACAGGATCTCACTAAGTTGCAGAGGGCCTAACAAAGTAGCTGAGGCTGGCTGAGAACCCAGATCCTCTGGTCTCAGCCTCCCAAGTATTGGGATTACAAGCGTGCACCACCACGCCCAGCTTGATCATTTCTTAAAAGTCACAAAGCTCAGACAATAACGTGAAATAAATACTGGCTGGTTTTTCTTTTTTCTCAAGTGGTCCAGGCCCATTATCTGCATTTTTTTTTTAATGGGATGAATAGATAGAACATGGGATTTTTATGGCAGTAAAGCCAATCTACTATAATAATGCATTTGTCAAAACCCACACACTGTACATTAAGAGCAGACCCTCTTGTACATGGTGAACTCTGGGTGATAAAGATGTGTTAGCATAGGTTCATGGGCAACAGCAAAAGTACCTCTCTCAGGGGGAGTGCTGGTGGGGGGTTCCACAGATATGGTTGTAGAAGTTACATGAAAACTCTGTTTTCTCTCTACTCAATTTTGCTGTGAAGCTAAAGCTGCTCTAAAAAAAAAAAAAAAAAAAAAAAAAAATCAAGTCCATTAAAAAAATTTAATCCAGGCACTGTGGCCCACGCCTGTAATCCCAGTACTTGGGAGGCTGAGACAGGAGGATTGCAGGTTCGAGACCAGCCTTGGCAATTTAACAAGGCCCTTAGCAATTTATGGAGACCCTTTCCAAGTAAAAAGTAAAAAGGGAGCTGGGCGTGGTGGTTCACACATGTAATCCCAGTACTTGGGAGGCTGAGATAGGAGGATCCGGGTTCACGGCCAGCCTCAGCTACTTAGCAAGGCCCTCCGCAACTTCTTAAGACCCTGTTTCAAAATAAAGAATAAAAATAGGGCTAGGAGTGTAGCTTGGAGGAAGAATGCCCCTGGGTTCAACCCCCCAGTTCTGAAAAAAAAAAGTAAAAAGGGCTGGAGGTGTAGCTCAGAGGTAAAATGCCCCTGGATTCAAGCCTCAGTACCAAAATAAATAAATAACTATTAGGTCCTTTGGGGATGTTTACTGGAAATGTTCTAAATGCATGTCTATCTTTTTATCCTATTGTTTTCTCACCAATAAACATGGTATATCTTTCTACTTATTCAGAAAAATAAGATAATTTTTTTTTAAAGCAGAGATAGCCACAGTGGTCACAAGATCCCCAGAAAGGGAGGAAAGGGTGGTCCCTTTTGCATTAGATGAGGAAGTGGGCCCTGGCCCTCCCTCCGGGTAAGGCCAGGCCCTTCCTACGCTCTCTGGCATCTGCCCTGATCGGAGCCAGAGATTCAGAGACGCCGCAGGGACCCACAGCAACTGTGACAGGAAGCAGGAGACAAGCTGAGGGTTCTGTCCAGCAATGGCCCTCATCCAGGCCCAACCTGCTCATACTCGGCCTTCAGATTAAAGGGTGAGACATCTTGTCCAAAGCTATAGCACACATAATCGTTTTGCAAGAGCAGTAAAAAAAAAGCAGGCTAAGAAGCCAACTGCTTTCTTTTTAAAAAAAGTAATAAGTTTGCATAGAATGTATTACCTGGTAAAATCATCAGCAACACAGGCACACACGCCCTGCCAGGTCAGCCCCCTCGCCGCAGGTGACCTGTCTAAAGTCTGTGCTGGAGCTGAGGCAGGCAGCTCTTCAGAGAGCAGGCCAGGCCCGTCATCTGTCTCTGAGCACGCGCCCTGGCTTCGGGGTTGCTGGGCATGAGAGAAGAAACTCTCAGGACAGACATCTGTGTTTCCCAGCTCTGTACACTCTGCATTTCCTGGGGGCAGCGGAACACCAGAATCCAAAAACAGCCCAAGGTCTTCCGTCATAGTGAGGTGGCCTGGCCTGGCCTGATCTGGGAGGGCCTCTTCTCCTGGGCCACGTGACCAACAAGATTCTCCACGCAGACGCTGTCTCTTAGATTCTGTCCCCCACAGCACGGTTCCAGAGCTGTGGAAGGTGTCGTTATTGAGCACCCTCTGTGTACAGGGCATGAGGTGGATACAGAGAGGCCAGAGCCAGAAGAGCCAGCAACTCCAAGAGAAGAAATGGAGGCCCCGGTGGTGCCGAAGAAGGAGACAAGGCCTGGCTTCAGAGTGCCAGGCCTCTAATCTGAGCCATACCCCTATCGGCTGGCCTCTTTCCTTTTGTACCCTTGGGTTTCAAACAGAAGTGCTACAAATCATTATAACGAAAGAAGTGTGAACTGTGCGTGGTGGCGCACGCTTGTAATCCCAGCATTCGGGAGGCTGAGACCGGAGGACCCGGGTTCGCGGCCAGCCTCAGCTACCTAGTGAGGCACACCGCAACTTAGTGAGACCCTGTTTCAAAATAAAGAATAAAAAATAGGGCTGGGGGTATAGCTCGAAGGTAGAATGCCACTGAGTTCAATCCCTAGTAGCGCAAAAACAAAAAAGAAAAAAGAAAAGAAAGAAAGAAGTGTGAGAAGTGACCACAGGGCTTCTCCCCAGGCTTCTGGCTCTCCACTAACAGTGCCCAACCACCCAGCAAGATCCAGGAGTCCTCAGTCCCTCCTAAACAGGACAAACTTCCCAGCCTGCCTCTCTACATTCCGCTGCCCCTCCACGGACGGCCACCGTTGCCTCCCGTGTGGAGGGCGCTATGCATTTCCACAGCGGTCTATGAAAACACAAGTCTGATCGCGCCACTGCTTAACACCTGTGAAGGACTGCCCAGGCACTTAGGAAAACCAAACTAAACCCCACGCTGGCATCTCCTCCCAGGCCCTGCCAAATTCTCCTGAATGAGTTCAAGCAATTGCCTTCCCTCTGCTGCGTGGGGATGTTTCTGCCGAGCCTACCAGGCTCAGGTCCCATGCACAAGTTGTCCTCTTGGCCTGGAATGCTGTCTGCCGATCAATTCTGATTCACCCCCCGCCCCCCGCCTTGGGATTGAGACACTTTACCCCTGAGCCACATCCCCAGACCTTTTTATTTATTTGTTTGTTTACTTATTTTTTAGACAGGGTCTCGATAACTTGCCCAGGCTGGCCTCGAACTTGTGATCCTTCTGCCTCAGCCTCCCAAGTAGCCTTTTGAGTTGAGGCTGTACCCAACAAAGCCTTCAAAGAAGGCTACCTGGTCTAGGCTAAAGTCTCTTCTTACTTTCCGGCTGTGACAATTATATTTAAACATTTATTTATTTATTTATTTATTTATTTATTTATTTATTTATTTATTGGGACTGGGAATCAAGCCCAGGGGCATTCTACCTTTGAGCTACACCCCCAGCCATATTTTATTTTTATTTTGAAACAGGGTGTTGCTAAGTTGCTGAGGCTGTCCTCGAACCTGTGATCCTCCTGTCTCAGCCTCCCAAGTACTGGGATTACAGGCATGTGCTACCATGTCCTGCTAAACTTTTATTTTGCCATGACTTCTTCTTTTTTTTTAATACTGGTAATTGAACCCAGGATCATCTGCCTTTGACCTATACCTCTGATCTACACCCCCAGCCCCTTCAAATTTTCTATATTGAAACAGGGTCTTACTAGGTTGCTGAGGTTCTTGCTTAGTTGCTGAGGCTGGCCTTCAGCCTACGGTTCTTCTAACTCAGCCTCTCAAGTACATGATGTGCCACCATGTCCAGCTAAGACAAAATGTTTCTGAATGAAGCCAGGTGTGGTGGTGCACATCTGTAATCTCAGTACTTGGGAGGCTGAGACCGGAGGGATCACAGGTTTGAGGACAGTCTCAGTAATTTAGCAAGACTCTCAGCAACTTAACAGGCTCCTGTTTCAAAATATAAAATTAAGGATGAGTTCTCCGATGCTCAGTCCCCGCCGTGTGTTCATTTCGGCGCAACCTTCCTTTTCCAAGGGGAACCCCCTCTCGGGGTAGACGCTCCAGGGAGATCGGGGTAGGGGTCCCCTTTTCGTAGAGAGGACCCCACATCTGGTGTTTCTGCCCGGTTTCGCTCTACGGTTTCGGCTTACTTGTTCCCTGGGAAGAACGTGAGTATCTTCGCCCCGCGGCTAAGCGGTCTACAGGGGAAGGTAGACCCATATAGAAAAATGGGTAACGCAACGGTTAAAGATAAAGAGCCAGCCCTTAAGGGCTAGAACCGTCAAACTTACAGGAAGACGAAATCTGGCGGGAGGTAGTCGATCTGGCGCCATGGATCACTTTGGGAGATCTTTTTTCTTTCGATACCTGGAACTGGGTACATTGCCTTGCTTGCTGGAGGGAGTGCAGACTGGGAAAACACCCCCTTTGGGTTTTCATCCCATGGTATCAGCCCTTAAGGCATGTTTTGGGGGCCGTAGTTCTTCCTCGGCGGTCAGGGGCGAGGGGGACTTCCCCGGCCCAGAGGAGGGGGCATGGTCGGCCTTCGATGCGGAGTGAAAAGCCAAGCTGTACAGGGATTCCCTTGACCCAGGGGGCGCAAAACAGCTAGATAGTGATCCTTCCCTGGCCTGGACAGCCTCGGCCAGGCCCCATCAGGGAGGGGCCTCTGCCCTCCCAGAGGAGGTGGGGATTCCCAAATCTAAGGTAAGCCCCCTTCAGGAAAGCATGCTCCTCGGGGACAAACCTCCCCCCCTATGCCCGAGAGGAATCCCCGTTGCAGGCTTTTCCGGTTAATCTAAACCCAACCCCAGCTCGACCAGACCCATGGTACCCATGGGAACCCCAAGACCTAAAGGAATTAAAAAAGGCGGTCAGTGAGGATGGGCCCAACTCCCCTTGCGCCGAGACCATTTTGCAGGGATTAGCTCATCAACCCTGCACGGCCCAGGATTGGAAAAATTTATGTAAGGCGATCCTTCCTAGTGGGGTCTACATTAAATGGTATGCCTTTTTCAAGGAGGAGTGTCACCAACAGGAAGAAAGAAACGCAGAGGCTCAACCTCCCGTAGTGCTCACAGCCAGCTGTCAGAAATGGCAGATCAGTTTGCTTCCGGGGCTCAACAAGCAGCTCTGCCAGCACCTTATCGGGACCAGATAAGGGGCATTGCAATGACATCCTGGCAAAAACTAGAAGAAGGGCCCACAGAGTCCCCTATCTCAGGCATCAACCAAAAGCCAGGGGAGGACTTACCCTCTTTTATAGATAGGGTAGAAAAAAGTATTCACAGAAAGTTTCCTCCCGGGTCTCTGAGAGATGCCTTTATTAAAATGCTGGTATGGGAGGGAATGAATTCTGATCACAAGTTGGCTTGTTCAGGACTTAAGCAGCAATCCAAAGAGAGGTGGATTATTGCCTGTCGGGATGTAGGCACTCAGTCTCATCAGACCTCGGCCCTAACAACAGCCCTAACCACTCAGACACAACAACTATCTAACCTGTTGCTAAAGGCCCATCAAGAGGATTCACAGCCGTATTCCCCCAAAGGAAAATGTTTTGGCTGTGGCCAACCGGGACACTTCAGGAGAGAATGTCCTAATAGTACCGCCCCGGGCGGGGGCAGACGCCCTCCCCCTGGGCCCTGCCCCAGATGTGGCAAAGGCTTTCTTTGGAAGGCAGAATGTCAGTCCAGAATGATATAAAAGGAAAGGCTTTAAACTAGAAAGGGGGCAACCCCCAGCCCCGCCATACAAAGGGGGAAAAGGTGAACCCATCCCCTCAATAAAAGGGAGTGTTCCTTTAACACCACAGCTAGAGAAGGGGTCTCCATTGGCTAATTGGACAGTACCCATCGTCCCTGGTCTCCGCCCCAAAATTGATATTACCATCGGAGACAATAGGTTTAAATGTTTGATTGACACCGGGGCAGACAGGACTATCCTCAGAGAAGAGGAAGTCCCGCCATTGTGGGAGCTAGAGCCCGCCCCCATCCTGGGAGTGGGAGGTACAATAGCAGCAAAAAAGGTTAAGGGGTGGCTCTCATGGAGGGACCCTGCAGGGGGGACCGGTGAAGTCCAGCCCTTGGTGGCTCCTGGCCTTAATGCCAACTTGTTAGGCCAAGATATCTTAGGTGACGCAGATGCGTTTATCACCACTGACCATAAGGGGTTTTATAGGGGAAATTCAGATTTTGAGAAAATTAGACGAGGGAGTAGCCCTGCCTGGTTTGGCCTCACCCCCAATCCTAAGGGCCACTGCCCGACCAATCTTCCCCATTACCTGGTTGTCTAATGACCGGTTTGGTGGAGCAGTGGCCTCTCTCAATGGATAAATTGGTGGCATTACAGAGCCTGGTACAAGAACAATTGGACTTGGGTCATATTAGGCCCTCAAATAGCCCCTGGAACACTCTGGTGTTCGTTGTCAAAAAGGCCTCTGGAAAATGGAGGATGGTCCAAGATCTTAGGGAAATAAACAAAACCATGAAGGTACAGGGAACCTCCCTCCGGGGCCTCCCGTGGATCCCAGCTATCCCATCCCACTTTCATCTCATGGTGATAGATATCAAAGATTGCTCCTTTTCCATTCCTCTCCATGAAAATGATTGTGAGTGCTTTGCTTTTTCTATCCCCTCTTTAAATTATAAAGGGCCTGATGCCAGATTTGAGTGGGTGGTCTTCCCTTAAGGAATGGCTAACAGCCCCACCTTTTGTCAGGTATTCATTAAAACCTGTAAACAATGTCACCCCTTTCTACAAGTTCCCCCGCTACAACCTCAGGGGGTAAACCCAAGAGGGCTAAAACCCAACTCTATATGGCAAACTGATGTAACCCACTATCCCCCTTTTGGAAAACTCAAGTACCTTTTTGTTACAGTGGATACATACTCCCATGCTATTTGGGCCACTGCCCACTCAGGAGAAAAAAGCAAACACCTAAGATCCCACTGGCTTCAATGTTTTCCAGTCTTGGGACTTCCCCATCAGGTTAAAACTGATAATGGCCCATGTTTTATAAGTAAAGTTACTCAAGATTTCTTGTGCCTATGGCAGGTCAAACATGTCCAGGGTATTCCTTACAACCCCATGGGACAAGCCATTATTGAATGAGCTCATCAAAACATAAAAAACCAGCTTAAAAAACAAAAAGGGGGAGTCTCCCCCCCAAGAACAACTCAACATGGCACTAATAACTTTAAATATCTTACATTTTTACAAAAATGAAGATGTTCCCCGCCTGGTTAAACATTGGCGGCCTTTAATGACAGCTGAACCACAAGAAGTACGGTGGAGGATCCCCTCACAGGGCAGTGGCAGGGCCCCGACCCACTGCTTACTATTGGAAGAGGATATGGATGTGAATTTCCTCAAAATGAGCCCAAACCCCTTTGGCTGCCGGCAAGAAACATAAAACTAATCCCACCAAGTCAGGGCCATCATGGCCCTGAACCAATGTCTCCCGTTCCTCCACAGGATGAAGATGCTCGTATGGATGGCCCTGAGCGTGGAACTAACGCGGATAGAGGATCCTTGCAGCTGGCCTCCTGGGCCTCATCCTCGGCCATCAAACTCCTCTCCCCTCTGCCCTCGACCCCTATGAGAGAGATGCCATCACTTCAAACTAAAACCCCTGGGGAGCCCTCCTAATAGCTAGAGTGGTAGTCAGTGACGGGTAAGATCCCCAAAAAGATGGGGACAACCTAAGACAGGCACACTCTCAAAGGAGGAGCTACCCTCATAAAAAACAAAAGGGGGAATTGTGGGGACAGATCCCCAGAGAGAAGGCAGTAGCCCCGCCCGAAAATACATCAAAGATGGCACAGAGAGGGAGTGGCGAGGGTGGAGACCTAAGACTGTTTACCAGAGACCAGGATTAGACGAGGGATGTCTCCTCAGCGTGATCAAGCCATTGATAGGATCAGCCTTTTGGATTAGGCCAAAGAGGCGTGATCAAGATGACCTCTACGCTGATTGGCCCTACAAGAAGACACTCCCCTCGCTCTGCCCTATATAACACCTTGCCCCTCATGTAATAAACGGATGAGTTCTCCGACGCTCATTCCTGCTGTGTGTTCATTTCGGCACGACCTTCCTTTTCCGCGGGGAACCCCCTCTCGGGGTAGACGCTCCAGGGAGATCGGGGTAGGGGTCCCCTTTTCGTAGAGAGGACCCCACAGGGTGGGAATTGGGGAAGGGGTCAAATGAGAATTGTGTGCAAATATGTTGTTAACAACTTGTACTTAACAAAGATGTATGCAATATTGCACGAATTACTACAATAAAAATAAATTTAAAAAAATATATATAAAATTAAAGCCGGGCGTGGTGGCGCACGCTTGTAATCCCAGCATTCGGAAGGCTGAGACCGGAGGATCCAAGTTCGAGGCCAGCCTCAGCTACCTAGTGAGGCATTCCGCAACTTAGTGAGACTCGGTTTCAAAATAAAGAATAAAAAATAGGGCTGGGGGTGTAGCTCAGAGGTAGAATGCCCCTGAGTTCAATCCCCGGTACCGCAAAAAAAAAAAAAAAAAAAAAAAAATATATATATATATATAAAATTAAAAGGATTTAATTCCAAGTACCATTAAATAAAATAAAAGGGCTGATGGTGTAGCTTGGCGGAATGCTTTTGAGTTCAATCCCTATTACAAAATAATAATAATAATAAAATAAGGTTTCCGAATGAGTGTGTGGATGTGGAGGCACCTGCATAGTCAAACAGGGATTTGGTACTGGATACAATGGGAATAGTAAATAGTGACAACTATCATTCAGTGGCCCCATAATTGACACATTGTAAAGTGTTTGATACACAACATTGTATTTAATTTTCAAAGCAGCCCAGTGAGGTGAATGTATTATGTGCCCATTTTACAGATGAAGACTGAGGCTCCTGGCTGCTCCCCAGAACTTGGGTCCTGACGTCCTTGCTCTGAACCACTCTTAGGAACTGCTTTCCCGGGGCTGGAGGTGAGAAAGGGAAGGAAATTGGTTTGTGGTGTGGCAGAGGGCTTGAGATTAGACATAAAGAACTCTCTGACAATGAGGGCTGTTTGGTTGTAGTCAGGGTAATTAGGCTTGTTAGGGCTTCCCCTCCGAGGGCCTTTACATTGAAGATGAATGGCTGCTTGTATGCCTGGGTGGTTTAAGGGAAGCCTCTGTTTCCAGCACAGGCTGGCCTGTTTGAACTAACAGCCTTGCTGGGGATACAAGATTGCCACACAAGAAACCATTAGATAACAGGAAAAGATAGTGCAGGATGTTCGCCCAGACGGGCCTGGGAGAAAGCAAGGGTTACAGACAGGCAACTGGGACTGTGGTTAAAAGCAAGGGCTGTGTGGCCAGCCCAACTTATGTTTGAATCTATGCTGCCTTCACTACCTGTGTGACCTTGGTTAGAGAGGCTCCTTAACCTCTCTAAGCTTTGGTTTCTTAGTCAGTAAAAGAGGCTAAGAATAGAACCTACTTTGGAGGGTTGCCATAAAAATTAAATAAGATGATCCATGTAAAACACTTGGCACAGGACCTGATGTAAGAATAGAATAAGCAGTAGCTGCTAAGATCATAATTATTGTTGTTGGGGTCCAGGGCAAGAGACAGCAGGGTAGTAGGGAACTAGAGGTGAGTAAGCGGCTGAGAAAGTCTTGCTGTGAGTTTTGTCCTGGTCCTTGAGGACTTGGTTAAGTCAGAAGGAAGGAATAGCAGGATGTGGTGGCACATGCTTGTAATCCCAGTACTTGGGAGGCCGAGACATTGGGAGGATTGCAGGTTTGAGAACAGCCTCAGCAAGTAGTGAGACATTCATCAACCTAGTGAGACCCTGTTTCAAAACAAAAATAAAGTAGGGCTAGGGGTGTAGCTCAGAGGTAGAATGCTCCTGGGCGCAATACCCAGTACCGCACACACACACACAAAGGAAGGAGTAGTGACAGAGGTAGATAAGGCTCATGGAGTGTAGATTTCATCATCTGCTTTATTTATTTATTATTTATTCTAGGGATTAAGCCCAGGAGTGCTATACCACTGAACTACAACCCCAGACCTTTTAATTTTTTATTTTGAGATAGGGTCTCACAAAGTTGCCCAGGCTGGCCTCGAACTTGCAATCCTCCTGCCTCAGCCTCCTAAATCACTTGGATTACAGGTGTGTGCCACCTGCACCCAGCTCTCATTCATTAACATTTTAAAAGAAAAATCTGGGTTGATCTGTAGTTGAAGTAGAGAAGGAAGTTGATTATAGGCAAGAGACTGGGAAAGAGCTGAGGTCTTCCATCCTTTCTTCCAAACTCAAAGTTTAAATAGAGTCAAAGCCTCAGAGATCTAGAAAGAAACCAGACATCCTGGGCTCCTTGGCCTACTGCTTCAGGTTTCTTTCTTTTTTTTTTTGCGGCACTGAGGATTGAACTCAGGGGCATTCTACCTCCGAGCTATACCCCCAGCCCTATTTTTTATTCTTTATTTTGAAACCGAGTCTCACTAAGTTGCAGAGTGCCTCACTAGGTAGCTGAGGCTGGCTGCGAACCCGGATCCTCCGGTCTCAGCCTCCTGAATGCTGGGATACAAGTGTGCACCACCACGCCCGGCTCTGCTTCAGGTTTCTTGGTGTGTGTGTGTGTGTGTGTGTGTGGTGGAGGGTGGAGGGAGGGTCTGGGGTGTAAGGGCCTGGGAACATGGCTGAGGGCACATCTGGTGATGATGGATGATGGGTTTCAGGTCCGGAAACAGGGGAAGTTAGGAAATGTGGGCGCGGCTAGAATAACTGTAGCTGACTCATGGGGAAGACCCAGCACTGAGGCCGTATTGACCTCCAGCCTCCCCTCAGGCAGAAGGCCGGTTTTGAAACCCTGGCATCTCTACTTTTCAATCCTGCTAGCTGAGAGTGGGGACCTCTAGTTATCCTCTGGCATCCTACCTCATTTCCCCAAGGTGAAGATAAAGTCCTTAGGAGCCAGGTAGTTCCCCCGTGTACACTTTAGATTCTCGTGTGTGTGTGTGTGTGTGTGTGTGTGTGTGTGTGTGTGTGTGTGTGATTATTGGAGATTGAACCCAGGGACATTCTATCTCTGGGGCTTCACCCCTAGCCCTATTTTATTTCTTATTTTGAATCAGAGTCTTGTTAAGTTGCTGAAAGCCTTGCTAAATTGCTGAGACTGGTCACGAATCTGCAAATCCTCCTGTCTCAGCCTCTTAAGTTCTGGGATTACAGGCATGCACCACCACACTTGGCCACTAGCGCCTCTATTCTTATCCCTCTGTCAGGTACCAACTATCATCCCTTATATCAAGCATCATAAGGGCCTTTGCCAACAATGCTGGTTCCTCTGGAGTTTGAGTATTTAAATTTAGGGAATGAGGAATCTGAGTTTCTAACAAGCATCCAGGTGATTCTTGAGGTAAGATAAATTTCTATCTAACCCTGAATTAGATAATCCCCTTTTGTCCTAAATCTAGGCAGCAAAGTGTAATAGGAATAGTGCCTGTGTTGGGTACTAAGAGGTGGATTTTAGCCAGGTGTGGTAGCCCACAGCTATAATCCCAGTGCTTGGGAGACTGAGACAGGAAGATCGCAGGTTCTAGGAAAGCCTTGGCAATTTAGCAAGACTCTCAGCAGCCTAGAGACCTGTTTCAAAATAAAGTTAGAAAAGGCTGGGGGTAGTAGCCAGGCGTGGTGGTGTATGCTTGTAATCCCAGCATTTGGGAGGCTGAGACTGGAGGATCCGGGTTCGCAGCCAGCCTCAGCTACTTAATGAGGCACTCCACAACTTAGTGAGACCCGGTTTCCAAATAAAGAATAAAAAATAGGGCTGGGGGTGTAGCTCAGAGGTAGAATGCCCCTGGGTTCCATCCCCAGTGCCGCAAAAAA
>PVLC010045487.1:0-11769 GCA_004027655.1 Graphiurus murinus | reverse complement strand
GTGTGGTTAAGCCGTGCAGCCTCACAGCTTCCCTCTGCATCTCCTCCCCGCCACAGACTCCTTCTGGAGCTCCAGTTCCATGACGAGGCATGCCTAAGGGTGGACACGGTGCCCTGGGAGTCAGCGCTGCCCTGCAAGCCCCGGGCAGATGAGCCAGCGATGAGGCAATCCTGCTGCTATTTCTTAGGAATTCCCAGCGATCAGAGCAAATGTAGATGCACAGACCATTTTAATTTACATATAGTTTAATTCGAGCCTCACCCTGTTGCAGCAACATCTACCTCACCCCCCGAAAAATCACCAGGGGAGAATTCGATCTTGTCAAGAGGGATGAAGTCAGTTTGGGAGTGGCTCTCCTGGCTTTGTCCGTGGCTGGGGCTACTTTGGTGGGAGCTGCAGGTCAGGGCCACCATGAGATTGGTGGTGACACTGTTCTGTGAGCTGGCTCACCTGGCTGAGCCAGCGGCACCGGCACAGAGGCCAGTGCAGGCAAGAATCCAGGAGCAGGGGACACCTAGCTGCTGGGACTGAGCGAGGCACAGCGTACCTTCCCCGGCAGCCTACAGTCGACAAGACTCAGGCGGTACACCATGCAACTTTGTTTCATGCATAAAATTATTTAAAATATTGCATAAGGTTACCTTGAGACTATGTATATAAAGTACATGCAAAACATAGATGAACTCATGTTTAGACTTGCGTTCCACCCCCAAGATAGTTCATGCATATGCAAATATTGCAAAATCTGAAATCCAAAATACTTCTGGTCCCAAGCATTTCAGATAAGGACTATTGACTTGTATGTAAGACGTATCATTTTACCTGTGGTGCCTTCAGGGCTAAAACCTTGAAAAGATTTTGCCGGGAAATTTCATGTCAAGGGGTAGTCTTACAAAGGAAATGAATGATTAAGTTAAAATAAGGGTAGGGAGGTCGCCTTTTCTTTTCCAATCTGCCGATCCCTGGAGGTTTGGGAGCACGGCAAGCCTGCAGCTTGCCACCCATTCCTGAATCTGAATCTGTGCATCTCCACCGCTCTGCCCAGGGGGAGGCGGCACCTGTTGCACTCCCCACTCCCCCTAGACAGAAGGAAGGAGGACTGTACATTCCCATGGAGAAAGACAGGAGGACTGGTGGGGAGGGGGAGGGCGGCCCCTGCCCAGACATCAAAGCACCACACGGAACCTCTGGAATGAACACTGACTGGGTGGTTCTGGACAGACAGTAAACAGACCACAGGACTAGGACAGAACATGTATAATAGACCAAATGCATGTGGAAATGCAAATGCAAAAGTCCAAACATCTGAAATACTCCAAAATTTGAAACTTTTTGAGATGGACATGATGCTACAAGTGGAAAACTCCACACCCTGAAACTTTGCTTCATGCACAGGATTATTTTAAATATTGTATAACATTACCTTCTGTCTATGTGTATAAGGTGCATACAAAACGTAAGTGAACTCCATGTTTAGAGTTGAGTTCCAACCCCAAGATAGCTAGAGCATATGCAGATATTTTGAAATCCTAAAAAGTCTGAAATCCAAAATACTCCTGGTTCCAAGTATTTCAGAGAAGGAATATTCATCTGTATGTAGCAAAAGTAGCACCCCAAACCACTGGGTAAAGATGGATGTCTTTAAAAATCAGATGTAAAGGGATACCAGATAGAAGTGAACACTAACAAGTGAACCTAATACTACAAATAAATAACGCACTCTGAAGTAGAGAAGATAAACGGGTCTAGCCTAAGAAACTTGGGAGAACAATTCCCCCACTGCACATAAATTCTGTAATCTAGTAAATGTGTTTCTCGCAGAGGGGCGTTAGCAATTCATAAACCACTTTGTGTGTGCACTAAAACTGATCGAATAAGGAAAATATATTATAGACTAAAAGTACCAGACACCTTACTTTTGAAGAAGAAAGTTTACAATGAAAAAAAGAGAAGGTTAAGATGAACTCTGTGTTACTGAACTGAAATCCAAGGTATCAGTGTACATGCATGGTGTGGAAGATGGAGAAAGATCCAAAAAGGTGTGTGTGTGTTAATACACACAGACACACACGCCTGTGTTCTAGCTCTGTCCACGGAAAGGGCCAGGAGTAATTACAGCCCAGGGTGGAGAGTACACCCAGTGCTGGAGCCTGGGTTCTAAACACTTCTTCAACAACAAGATCAAGGCTGCTTAGAGATGTGGCTGGGTCCAGGGCCAGAGGAGAGAAAAACAAGAAGAGTCTTTTTTGGGGTGGGCAGGGGGGTACTGGGAATTGAACCCAAGGGCATTCTACTTCCAAGCTACACCCCCAGCCCTTTTCAAATTTTGAAACAGAGCTTGCTAAGTTGCTGAGGGTCTTGCTAAATTGCCAAGGCTGGTCTTGAACCTGCGATCCTCCCATCTCAGCCTCTCAAATACTGGGATTACAGGTGTGCACCACTGTGCCTGGCTTCAATGAACCTTAAAAGAAAAACCTTGCAGACCCATAAAGCAAGGAAATGAAAAGAAAAAAAAAGTGGGCTTGATGGACAATCACGATGGCTCCAAAGGGAGAACAATTTAAGCAGTAAAATAAGTAGCACTAGTGCTGGATTATTGCCTGGAGAATAAAATAAAGACCCATGGGCCCGCATTGATGTAAATAACCAGCTGAATGTAGAGATGGAGAAGTGTTCCTTCTTTCAGTAGAGTTCCAGTTGGCTGATGTAAAAGGAAAGGGGATGGAAATTGCTATTAAGTAAACACCAACTGAGTACCTGTTATAGACAAGATGGGTGCTAAATTCAGTGAGGGAAATTTTGAGGAGCAACAGGATTTATAGCATCTCAAAGTATCTCCTCGAGACCTGTGTTAACTCCAGAGGGAAAGAGAGGAGGCAGAAAGCGCAAGGGAAGAAACTTGCCAGAAACTATCTTAGCCCAGGGACCGAGATCCATATTCTCAGTGTCGAGTTGCACCAATATCATGTGTGCCCTGGTCCAGTCATGGGAAAACACCAGACAAATTGAGGGACATTCCACAGACTAATGATCAATGTTCTCCAGCAACGTCAAAGTCATAAAAAACAAGGAGGGACTAAAGAAGTCACTTGGTGTGAATGCCATGTGGGCATGGAAGGGATCCTTGAATAATTAGAGGCTACTTAAAGAAAACTGGTGAAATTCAAGTAATCCTTTCCGTTTCAGTTAAAGGTGTTGTGACAATGTTAACTTCTTGTACCATTACAATGTTAATTTCATTGTTATTAATTATAGTAACATTGTACCAAGGTTAACTTCTTGTACTACTACAATGTTCATTTCATTGTGTTACAAATTATAGCAACATTGTAGCAATGCTAATTCTTGGCTCCGATCCCTGAGCTGGGTTATAGAAGGCTTGGTAAGGAATATGTGAGCACTCTTTTTTTTTTTTTCCACATCTGAAAGTAGCTCAAAATTAAAAGTTTAAAAAATGAAGACTTTACAAAAGAGCGGTCCACTTTTATTGGGTCATTACACCCCAGACTTTTTGCTAAATGCCTCACACAGCATTCATGTCATCTTTACAGGAGTAGATTGTCCTCTGGATTGAACCTGAAGTCATCCCCTTCTACATATGATGCTCAGAGAGGTGAGGACTTCCCCAAGATCACACAGCTAGTGAGCGCAGAGCTGGAACTCAAACAGGGCAGTCTCTTTTAGAGCTGCCTCACCGGGGGTCTCCCAAGTAGCTAGAGAAGTCCCTTCCCTCCTCAGCAAGCTACAGTGGGCCAGGGGAGGTGAAGTTAGTTTTGGGTAAGTTTGGGTTGAGGATGACGCTAACCCTACACCCACCCTTTCCTGGATTAATGGGTGAGGGCAAAGAGCGACTACGCTGACGCCCGTCCCTGGGCTTCGCTGGTGATCTGCAAGTCCTGGGCCAGCCTCCTTTAATGTTGATTCTTCTGAAGTGAAAACAAAGCACATTAAACAGCTTGCTTTTCCCAGACCTGGCCAGTGGCCAAGCCAGAGGCCCGTGTCCAGAGAGCGTGATGCGCATGGTCACCACTCCCCGTCCATGGGGCCTGCTGTGCACCCCGCCAAGGACCAGGGTCTGCGGTGGGCCCAGATATGAACTGAGTCCCAGCTCTGCCTGAACTGAGGAGGGCACGAGTGACCACCAGGTGCAGACTGGGGGACAAGCACAGCTTGCTGGGTGGGGGTGGGGCAGCAGCCTTGCAGAATGAGGATTCGAGCACCTCTGGGCTGAGATCTGAAAGATCTGGAGAATCAAATAAGGAGAAAGCAGATAAGGAATTCAGGAATGACCTGTGGGAAGGTCTCACACAGGAAAGAACCGTGACTGTGTGAGCCACAGAAAGGGGACCGGGTATGTAGGGGGAAGGGTCATTGCTAGAGGCTGAGGAGTTAGCAGCCCCCAGAAGGCCTGATTTCTTTCTACTGGCAGAGGGAAGGAGGGCAGGCTCACGGCCCTTACCTGAGTGGCCATCACAGCCTTCTGAACAGGCTTCCTGCGCCAGGGCCATTGTCATTGGTCTAGGCGTTTGGGTTTTGTAAGCACAAGTGGAAAGTCATCATGTGGGGAGAAGGCTCCACAATCTGTGGCCACCGTGTTTACTTGTAAGATGCAGAACGTACAAGTCAGTGCTCTTCGTAACGTGTTCCAAGCTCACCTAGCCTCTTTCTTTCGCAAAGACTGCAAATTGTTCAAGGATCCTGGTCACTTGGAACATTCCTCTGAAGAAGTCCTGTGCTGCAAGGCTAAAGAGGCCAGCAGCTTTGGAGACCCTCTTGATCCAGGGCCACCACCAGCTGGCGGGGGCAGGTACGGGTACAACTAGACAAGCCCACAGCCAGCCAGCCGGGCAACAGAACATCTCCCTCGCTCTGGACCGGTGCTGCCACCAACACAGGGACCAAAGAGTGTCGGCCCTTCCTTGGGAGGAAGCGTTCGGCAGCTACCCACAGAACCACCTGCTCAAGCCTGTCGCTGGCTTCCAGAGCCAAGGGGCGTGGGAACGGCGTGGACCTTTGCTGGTATAACTGATCACCATCCCAAGCCATTCCATACACACGCATGTCAGGGCTGGGGAGCAAAAGGGAAAGTCTCAGCCGTGCCTTTGGATGATCCAATGCTAGTTCTTGGCCTCGGGCATCCCGAGTAGCAGCGGCAGAGTCACTTCTGAGAGTTCCTGTTCCCCCTGCCCCAAGTGTGACCAGATCCATGGGAATCAGGCCTTTGCCACACCACACCCAGAGATGTGAGAGGCAGTTAAAAAGCTGGGCGTGGTGACGCACACCTGTTAATCCCAGCACTTGGGAGGCTGAGACAGGAGGATTGAGGGTTCAAGGCCAGCTTCAGCAACATAGCAAGACCCCTCCCCCCAGCAACTTAGCGAGACCCTGTTTCAAAATAAAAGATATAAAGGGCTATGGGTGTAGTTCAGAGGTAGAATGTCTTCAGTACCACACACACACACACACACACACACACACACACACACACACACACACTTGGAGGCATGAGGAGGACTCTGATCGACGGCTGGCTTAGGGACAGGTGTGTGTGTATCCAACTGCTTCTCACTGGTGACTCTGAGCCCATAGGAAGGACTTGAGGAACTTGTAAAAAACAAAACAAAACCAAAAATACAGCGTGCTCTCTGCCGTTGCTGTGACCTGGCCAGGAGCAGGCATGTGTATCTCCACCTTCTCTGGAGTTCTCCATGCTCCCTGCACACCTGGCAGCTGAGGCCAGCTGGGAGATCAGCAGTGGTTTCCTCTCCTGTGTCTCCAACTCACTGCCCCGTATAACTGAACTATCTCCAGAGGGAGGGTCAGGATCTGGGGTCCTGCTCTGCTGCAACCACTGGTCACCAGAGTGCAGAGCAGGCGTCCCAAGTCACTGCTCAGTCCCCAGGTCCCAGGAGATCCAGGCTCCATCGTCCAGGATGAGACATTAAACAATGATACCCTTTTAGCCCTTCTTGCTGGACCTCATTCAAAGGAAACATTTGCGTCTCAGAGTTGAATTTGCTTCCCACAGGGAAACATGGCTGCCGCCCAGAACGGGCCATGAGGAAGCCGGCCCAGGTTCCAGGCAGACCTCGGCTGGTCCCTCCAGCTCACAGGCGTCAGCCCGCTTCTGGAGAAGGAAGAGGCTTAGTTAGGAAAGTTTAGGGTTCCTTTCCATCTTCAAATACAAAGCTGGGGTAAAACTTTGGATAGAAAATTTCACTTTCATGGAAGACGCCGAGTGTGACAGTTATTACCAGCCATCTCCCCATTTTGCAAGTGACAGACAGAACTGATCTCTTCCCTGGCTGGGACACAGCGGTATCAGGACAGGATAGGGGCGGGGGGTCACTAAGCTGTGGCTCTCTGGGCCCAGCTGAGCGAGTAGCTGGGAGTGTCAGCTCTAATCTGGATTAGTAGGAATGGAGTGGGGGAGGGCAGAGAGAAACTCCTGCAGGCGTGGCCGCTGGGGTCAGGGCGCCCACGAGGGCAAACGCCAGCACCTGCCCACACTGTCACTACTGTCAGTCACAACAGGGATGGCTCAAGGCACTGGGAGAGCGACGAGCCAGTAGTAGGGAGCTGGTTACCAAGATCCTATCTGCCTGAAAATCTTCCATTTGAATTCAAATCAAGCAATACTCGCAGAGCAACACCATACCCCATGACACTGCAAACCCACAGGGTCCAAGTGAGAGGCCACCAGAGACGACTCTGGGCTGCTTTGAACGTGAACTCAGTAAACTACTGCTGCTACCAGACAGGAAATCTGGAAAAACTGATGTCTAAGACTGCAGTGCCTGGCCCATAGCAGAGAGGAGAGAGAAATACAAACCAGCCAAACCTCCTTCCGCTCCCCCAAAGGCCCCAGTTCCCCACACGCCCTGGAACCGGGTGAAAGGACTTCATCCCAAACCCGTACATACTTCCTTGGGTATTATCAGATTTACTTGGCGACCCAAGACGGTGCCAGGGCGCCAGGACAGGGGCTTCTGTCTCCGTCAACACTGCAGGCACAAGGGAACCTGGGACCACTGTATCCGGCCATCGTACTTTTGGAAACCAATCAAGAAATGACAGGAAACGAAGCAGACCATCCCAAATTTGCAGAAGGGAGGAGGGCCGCTGCCTCTGGCCTGAAACTCAGCCAGCAGTCTCCATGTCAGGACCCGACAGATGGTCCACCCAACTCTGGCTTGCACCCTTCAGAGAAGGGGAACAAGACTCCCAGAGCCAGGCCTGTGACACCAGGTCGACCAAGGCTCCCAGACAGATGCTTCATGGGAGAAATACCTGCCTTTGCTCCCAGGCCTGAGTCAATGGATAGCTGGGGCACGATGCTAGGCACCAAGACAGACCTCAGTCAGCAGACCTTGAAGTCTTTTATCATCTGAAAGGTACAGGTTTTTTTTTTTTTTTTTTTTTTTTTTCAAGAGTTCACAACAAAGACTCCTGAGTAGTCGGAGTCATCTAATGTCCACTCAAAGCTTTTGGGGTTTGGGTTGTCAATGCCATGGCCACAGCCCAGGCTCCAGGCTCAAGGCCTGCTGTGGACTATTTTAAGGCTGATGGGTACAGCCGCTGCAGGAGCTGCTCCCAAAGCCAGCAGCCACCCGCTCCTCGGTGGGGTCACATAAGCAGGTGCAAACACACACACCTGAAGGCCCGGGGAAGCCAGGACTGCGGGGAGGGGCTTCCCAATCACCCCTGAAGAATACCTGGAAATAGCAGACGCCAGGAGCCTGTTGTTAAACTGGCTTAAAAGTAAAAACAAGTCACCAAGTAATTAACAATGAAAGAATCTCTGGGGCATGAGGTGGCAGTTTGAATAGCAAGCCCAGAGTCAGCTCAGAAGCACGGGTTCACATCCTGGCTCTGACATCATCGGCTGTGACCTTAGCCTCTTGAGGCCTCAGTTTCCCCACCTGTAAAATAGGGAGGACACCTATGCCCCGGGCACTGTGCTGACTCAGAGCTGCATGCTCCGAAAGCCCCCAGTAAATGTCCAGCAAGTGGCTGGCCCTCAACCAAGGGCCCCTCTTTTCATAGGCCCAGAAGTGGCAAGCTTTGAGAAATACATTCTTGGAGAAGTTCAGCCCCACTAGACGCAGAAGCATATTTGGGTCACAGCTATTCATTTATTAGGCGCGAGATCAAGAAGTGTCCCACTGGACCCTGGAATCCACCAGGAACTCCAGGCAGGGAGGCCCAGGTGCCGGTCTGTGCCAGGAGCCTGGGCCTGGTGCTCCTGGTGTCCGGTGTATGAAGCAGAACTGCTTCACCCTGGCTCCGAACCCCGAGCCCCGCTCTCCTAACTCTCAAGACGCCCTGCCCGGCGGATCATCAGGGGCAGCTGCCCGCACCCCGCCCGCGGCCCCGGCTCCCCGGGACTCACCCCTCTCCTCTCGGCCTCGGCGTTGAGGGCAGCCACCCAGGCGGCCTGCCACTGGCTCCTCCAGCTGTCCAGCGACAGGATCCAGGACAGCAGCGCGTCCGACTCCGGGCGCGGCCCCTGTCCGGGCTCCGCCTTCCGCCGCGGCGGGGGTCGCGTCCTGGCCAGCGCCCACTGCGCCAGGTACAGGCCCACGGTGGCCAGGGCCGCGACGAAGAGCGACACCAAGGCGAACCACTGGACCTCACCGAGCCACGCGCCCAGCCAGGCCATGGCGATGGCGCATACCCGGCCCGCCTCGCCCCAACTTCCCGGAGCGGCCCCGGGCCGGCGAGCTCAGGACATCCGCTGGCCGGCGGCCGGCCGGGGCTGCAGGGGCGCGGCGGGCCGGAGCCGGAGCCCAGGCGGCGGGGCGAGCGGAGGGCGCGGAGCCACACACCTGCGATCGGGGCGCGGGAGCCGACCGGGGCTGCGCGCCCGACTGGCGCTCGGCGAAGTTCCCGGGGGCGCGGCAGCCGCGCTTCCTCCCCGCGCCGCCCCGGGCGTCCAGCCGCGGCCCAGCGGGGGCCGGAGGAGGCCGGGCCGGGGCGGGGCGAGCCGCCGGGGCCGCCCCTCCGCCCCCCCGCCCCCTTAAAGGCCCCGCGGGCCCGCGCGCCCCCGCCCCGCCCCCCACGTGCGCGCGCCCCGCCTCCCGCGACCCCCCCCCCCAAGCCCCGCGGCCGCCGCCCCGAGCTGACCTGGCCGCCCTGGCCGCCCCGCCCCGCAGGGACGCCAAGCGCGGTGCGCCGGACTTGGCCATTAATCGGCCCAACCCAGGGGCTACTGCAGGGCCGCCTGGCTCGCCCTGTGCATGAAGGACGCGCGGCTGCGGGGCGGTTTCCAGGATTGCCGTTTCCCACCAGCAAGACAGTGTCTGGTTGCAAGTTCTGGGAAGTCCCTGGAAGCCCTTGATGGTCCCCTGAAGTAGCCGAGGTGCGGCCCGCCCGCTGGGCTGCGCTGCGCTGCCCCAGGCCCGTGGTATTTATTATGTGATGTGTGCGGTGTGTGATGGTGAGGTACAGTGAGCGTCCTTGTGCATGTGGGATGTGTGTGTGTGTGTGTGTGTGTGTGTGTGTGTGTGTGCCTCCTGCACCCTCACCTTACAGAGCACACCCATCTCTAGGAAATGTTACAGAAACACAGCAGTAGCCACAGATCCTCTGAGGCCCATACAGGCTCACACCCTAACAGAGTGGCTTGGTGGTTTCTGCAGCGGTATGAATGGGATTCGACCTTGAAATTGGGTTAGATAGACCTGAGTGTACACTCAGCCTTCTCTCGCCTAGGAGGAGTCGGCTGGTGGGCCAGTGGGTGGTCACATCTGCGGGGAGTCTGGCTCAGAATCAGTGGGTCCCTGTTGTCCTGAGAAGGAAAGAAACTGAGAGGCCACTGGAGCAAGGGCTCTTGTGGGAACAGAATAAGAAGCCGCCAGGTGGGAGGCTGAGACAGGAGGTTCACAGGTTCTTGGTCAGCCTCCACAACTTAGCAAGACACTTGTTTCAAAATATAAAAGATGGCTGGTAGTGTAGCTCAGAGGTAGAATGGCTCTGGGTTCGATCCCCTGTACCCCAGGGAGAGGCAGTCAGCTGGGGCTGGGGTTGGCAGGTGAGCTGGGGCCCAGCCCTTCCACGTCAGGTCCACCATCAGAAAGAAGAAAGAAGAGTCCGAGCAACTGCCTCATCTCCATCTGTTAAGCACCAGCTCTCCACTCAGCCCGCGGGCCCTCAGGGTGGGAACGGTTCCTTTTTTTCTCTTACGGTTCCTTTTTTTCTCTTATTACATCTATGTTAGTTTAAACAGAAACCAGGGAAATCCCTTCTTATTTGAAGGAAAAGTCTAATTATTTCCTGAGCTGCCGCCTTTCAAATCCCATGGGACTCCCTGCCAGATCAACTGGAGTCACAGAAGGCCGGGTCTGCCTGTTCCCACGTGAACCTCGGTGCAGGCAAGGTGGCCGGCTGCCGCTCTGTGGGCGGGGACCAGGTGCCCGGCCTGTGCGACTGGTGAGACCGGTCTCCTTCCTCCGTCCACATGTCTCAGAGGCTGCTCACTCCGCTGGCGTATCTCGAGGCTGGTAACACATTATAAACTAACCACCACCCGTGGCCTGGAATTTGTCACGCTTCCATATGAGATGGAGAGGACGTCCACATTTGTTCCAGAAGCAGCGTCCTCCCCTTCGCCCATCCCCCTGTCACCCAAGGAGGAGGAGACTGCAGCTGTAGCCTCACACCCCCCCCAAAGGCTCCATCACCTTCCACACTAACAACCCTGAAAAGGAAAATATGGTGGCTGCGGATTCTCCAGTATGCTCACGCTGAGCTGCTGGGAGCAGGTGGGGCACAGGAGCGTGCTGGCTGCTGACCCCCAAGCCCGGCTCTCACCAGCGGGAGCGGGTGAACAGCTCCCCGGGAGCACCTACCCAGGCGGAGCACTCTGGAGGGCAGCGCTCCAAACTTGGACCAGAGCTTCATCCAGTCATTCATTCAAGACCCCGCCGAGCCGGGCGTGGTGGCTCACGCTTGTAATCCCAGCATTCGGGAGGCTGAGACCGGAGGATCCCGGTTCATGGCCAGCCTCAGCTACCTAGTGAGGCGCTCTGCAACTTAGTGAGACCCGGTTTCAAAATAAAGAATAAAAAATAGGGCTCGGGGTATAGCTTGGAGGTAGAATGCCCCTGAGTTCAATCCCCAGTACCGCAAAAAAAAAAAAAAAAAGACCCTGCCGAGTATCTGGCAGCTGAAACTATCCTGAATTCCCCGCCAGTAGGCTTTACAGTAACTGGTTCCCAGGGCCAGGACCAAAGGCTCCATTGTTCCACTTTTCATTTTTAAACATTCTTCATGCACGCAGGTGTTGCTGGTCAGGTGCCGAGTCACCGGGTCACCGGCTAGTTCCTTATCTGTGCATCAAGGTCATGAGTATTCCAGCGTCTCCCCTCCCAAGCCCAGGATCTGTGTTGCTGCTGTATTTTCAAAATTTAATTAATATAGCTGGGACTGGTGGCGCATACCTGTAAGTCCAGTACTCGGGAGGCTGAGACAGGAGGATTGATCAAAGTTTCCAGTCCGGCCTTGGCAACTTAGTCCCTGTCTCAAAAATTAAAAAAAAGAAAGAAAAAGAAAAGAAGAGACAGCTGGATGTGGTGGTGCATACTTGTAATCCCAGTACTTGGGAGACTGAGACAGGAGGATCACAGGTTCAAAGTCAGCTGCAGCAACTTAGTAAGACCCTGTTTCAAAATAAAAAGCAGCTGGTGGTGTAACTCAGAGGTAGAATGTCCCTGGGTTCAATCCCCAGTGCCACAAAAAACAAACAAACAGAAGCCCAGGTGTGGTGGC
>PVLC010045486.1:0-11787 GCA_004027655.1 Graphiurus murinus | reverse complement strand
TGGGGTTGTAGCTCAGAAGTAGGATGCCCCTGGATTCAATTCCCAGTGCCATAAAAAATGGTAAATAAAAAATAAAATTGGCATGGTGGCACATGCCTATAGTACCAGTACTTGGGAGGCTCAGATAGGAGGATGCCAGGTTGGAGAACAGTCTCAGCAACATAGTGAGACCCTGTTTCAAAATAAAAAATAGGGCTTGGAGGTGCAGCTCAGAGGTAGAATGTCCCTGGGTCAATCCCAGGACTACAAAAACAAACAAATAAAAAATTAACTAAGAGAAAAAAAAAAAAAAAAAAGAAAAACGAACAATGAAAAGAAACAACCCAATTTAAAAGTGGGCAATGGGCAGAGGCATTGGTCAGTCGTCCAGCCCTTGCCTCCCACAGAGGAGGTCCTGGATCCACCCCAGCATGGCGGGGGATTCTTCTCAAAAGTTCAGCAGAGGCCAACAGTGTCTGAGAAAGTGTTGACCGTCAGTCATTGGGAAACGCAGGTGAAACCACAACCAGGTACCACTGCACACCAGCTGAGACGGCTAGAGTCAAATGGCAAAAATAAAGCCGCCATGGTGGGGCTTGTAATCCTAGTACTTGGGAGGCTGACACAGGAGGATGGCCGGTTTGTAGCCAGCCTCAGCAACCTAGCATGCCCTCCACAACTTAGTGAGAGTAGGTTTCAACAATATAAAAAAAAGAAATAAAATAGTCTCAGGTGAGAGTTAGGTCAGAGGTACAATGCTTCTGGGTTCATGCCCCAGGACCACAAAAATAAAATGACAGAAAAGGCAGTAACAGGTATTTCAAGTGCGTGGAGGAATCAGAACCCTCATCCATTGCTGGCGGGACTGCAAAATGGGCAGATACTTTGGAAAATAGTTTGGCGATTTCTCAAAACGTAAACATTACATACCACAGGACCTAGCAATTCCACTCATAGGTATGAACCCCAGGGAAATGAAGAGATGTGTCCCCACAAATGTTTGCTCATGAATATTGATGACAGTCCCCAAAATGGAAGCAGCTCAAATGTTCATCAACTGATAAATGGATGAAAATAAAGTGATACATGCATCCAATGGAATATTATTAACTAAGAAGAGGATAAAGTACTGACATGCCTTACAGCAAGGAGAACTTTGAGAATAGTATGCAAGATAGGTGTGGTGGCACATGCCTGTAATCCCATACTTGGGAGACTGAGACAGGAGGATTGCAGGCTTGAGGACAGCTCAGTAACCTAGCAAGACTCTCTTTTAAAACATAAAATTAAAAAAAAGATGGAGGGTGTAGTTTCGAAGTAGAATGCCCTAGGTACCATCCCCAGTACCATTCCCCCCCATCAGACACACAAAGAATATTATGCAAATTGAAAGAAAGAAGGTAGTAACAAAAGACAGCATATTGTCTGAATCCATTTATATGAAGTATAAAAGTCCAGAAGAGGCAAATTTGCAGAGACAGAAAGTCAGTGACCGGCTGCCCATTGCTGAGAGAGAGGAAGAAATGCGCTGGCTGCTGGTGGGGACACATTTCTTTTGGGGACTGATGATGACATTCTGGTATTAAGTTACTGGTGACAGTTGCACAGATTTGTGAGTGTAATTGAAAAAACATTTGCCAGGCATGGTGGTGCACGCCTGTAATGCCAGTACTTGGGAGGCTGAGATAGGAGGATCATAGGTTCATGGTCGGCCTCAGCAACTTAGCAAGGCCCTGTTTTATTATTTATAAAAAAAATATAATAATATAGGGCTGGGGGTTTAGCTCGGAGGTAGAACGTCCCTAGGTTCAATTCCTAGTACCTTAAAAATAAGTAGATAAAAAAATGAAGCAGGGCATAATGGCACATTTCTGTAGTAACAGTAGTTGGGAGGCTGAGATAGGAGGATCGCTGGTTCATGGCCAGCCTCACAAGTTAGCACAGACCTCCACAACTTAGTGAAGGCCTATTTCAAGAATAAAAAAATATAAACAAATTAGTCTCGGGGGAGGAGAAGCTAAGAGGTACAATGCTTCTGGGTTCGTGCTCCAGGACCACAAAAATAAAATAACACAACATTAAAAGACAGTAACAAGTATTTCAAGGATGTGGAGAAATCAAAACCCTCACCATTGCTGGTGGGATTGCAAAATGGGCAGATACTTTGGAAAATAGTTTGGCGATTTCTCAAAACTTAAACATGAGACACCATAGGCCCTAGCAATTCCACTCATAGGTAAGAACCCCAGGGAAATGAAGAGATGGGTCCCCACAAATGTTTGCTCATGAATATTCATGACAGTCCCCCAAATGCAAGCAGTTCATCAACTGATAAATGGATGAAAATAAAGTGATATATGCATCCAATGGAATATTATTAACTAAGAAGAAGATAAAGTACTAACATGCCTTACAGCAAGTGGAACTTTAAGAATAGTATGCAAGCCAGGCCTGCATACTATAAATAAAAAATAAAAATGTAAAAAAATAAGAAAACAAATAAAATAGTCTCAGAAAGGGGTAGCTCAGAGATACAATGCTTCTGGGTTCATGCCGCAGGACTACAAAAATAAAATAAGATAACATGAAAAGACAGTAACAAGTATTTCAAGGGCGTGGAGAAATCAGAACCCTCATCCATTGCTGGCGGGAATGAAAAACGGGCAGATACTTTGGAAAATAGTTTGGAGATTTCGCAAAAGTTAAAGGTAAGACACCACAGGACCTAGCAATTCCACTCATAGGTATGAACCCCAGGGAAATGAAGAGATGTGTCCCCACAAAAGTTTGCTCATGAATATTCATGACAGACTCCAAAATGGAAGCAGCTCAAATGTTCATCAGCTGATAGATGGATGAAAATAAAGTGATACATGCATACAATGGAATATTATTAACTAAGAAGAGGATAAAGTACTGACATGCCTTACAGAAGGAGAACTTTGAGAATATTATGCAATCCAGGCCTGCATAAAATATAAAATAAATTATAAATAAATAAAATAAATAAAATAAAATAAATATAATAAAATATAAAAATGTAAAAAAATTAAGAAAACAAATAAAATAGCTGAGGAAGGGGTAGCTCAGAGATACAATGCTTCAGGTTCATGCCCCAGGACCACAAAAATAAAATAAGATAACATGAAAAGACAGTAACAAGTATTTCAAGGGTGTGGAGACATCAGAACCCTCATCCATTGCTGGTGGGAATGAAAAACAGGCAGATGCTTTGGAAAATAGTTTGGCGATACTGCAAAAGTTAAAGGTGAGATACCACAGGACCTAGCAATTCCACTCATAGGTATGAACCCAGGGAAATGAAAAGATGTGTCCCCGAAAAGCTCGCTCATGAATATTGATGACAGTCCCCCAAATGGAAGCAGCTCAAATGTTCAATTGACAAATGGATGAAAATAAAGTGATACATGAATACAATGGAATATTATTAACTAAGAAGAGGATAAAGTACTGACATGCCTTACACAAGGAGAACTTTAAGAATAGTATGCAAGCCAGGGGTGGTGGCACATGCCTGTAATCCCAGGACTAGGGAGACGGAGACAGGAAGATTGCAGCTTTAGGACAGTCTCAGTAACCTACCAAGACACTTTTCAAAACAAAAATTTAAAAGAAGTGGAGGGTGTAGCTTCGACATAAAGTGCCCTGGGTTCCATCCCCAGTACGATCCACTCCCCTACACACACACACACACACACACACACACACACACACACACAAAGAATGTTATGCAAATTACACAAAGTAAGTAGCAACAAAGACAGCATATTGTATGAACCATTTATATGAAGAATAAAAGTCCAGAAGAGGCAAATTTGCAGAGACAGAAAGTCAGTGACCGGCTGCCTATTGCGGAGAGAGAGGAAGAAATGGGCTGGCTGCTGGTGGGGACACATTTCTTTTGGGGACTAATGATGACATTCTCGTATTAGGTTCTGGTGACAGTTGCACAGATTCGTGAGTGTAATTAGAAAACACTCGTCAGGTGTAGTGGTGCACACCTGTAATCCCAGTACTTGGGAACATGAGACAGGAGGATGGCAGGTTCATAGCAAGCCTCAGCAACTTAGCAAGACACTGGAGTTGTAATGGGAGAAAGAAGGTTCCTGGATTCAATTCCTAGTACCATAAAAATAAGTAAATAAAAAATAAAGCTGGGCATGATGGCACATGCCTATAGTGCCAGTACTTGGGAAGCTCAGATAGGAGCATCCCAGGTTGGAGAACAGTTTCAGCAACATAGTGAGACCCTGTTTCAAAATTAAAAAATAAGGCTTGGAGGTGCAGCTCAGAGGTAGAATGCTCCTGGGTTCAACCCCCAGTACTATAAAACAAACAAATAAAAATATTAACTAAGAGAATAAAAAGAAAAGAAAAACGAACAATGAAAAGAAACAACCCAATTTAAAAGTGGGCAATGGGCAGAGGCATTGCTCAGAGGTCCAGCCCTTGCCCCCCACATAGGAGGTCCTGGATCCATCCCCAGCATGGCGGGGGATTCTTCTCAAAAGCTAAGCAGTGGCCAACAGCTTCTGAGAAAGTGTTGACCGTCAGTCATTGGGAAAACGAAAAACAGAACAAGAAAAGGCAGTAACAAGTATTTCAAGTGCGTGGAGGAATCAGAACCCTCATCCATTGCTGGCGGGATTGCAAAATGGGCAGATACTTTGGAAAATAGTTTGGCGATTTCTCAAAACTTAAACGTGAGATACCACAGGCCCTAGCAATTCCACTCATAGGTATGAACCCCAGGGAAATGAAGAGATGTGTCCCCACAAATGTTTGCTCATGAATATTCACGACAGCCCAAAGAATGGAAGCAGCTCAAATGTTCATCAGCTGATAAATGGATGAAAATAAAGTGATACATGCATCCAATGGAATATTATTAACTAAGAAGAGGATAAAGTACTGACATGCCTTACACAAGGATAACTTTGAGAATAGTATGCAAGCCAGGCCTGCATACTATAAAGAAAAAATAAAAATCTAAAAAAGAACAAAAACAAATGAAATAGTCTCAGGAAGGGGTAGCTCAGAGGTACAATGCTTCTGGATTCATGCCCCAGGACCACAAATATAACATAAGATAACATGGAAAGACAGTAACAAGTATTTCAAGGGCGTGGGGAAATCAGAACCCTCATCCATTGCTGGCGAGAATGCAAAATGGGCAGATATTTGGAAAATAGTTTGCAATTTCGCAGAAGTTAAACGTGAGATACCATAGGACCTAGCAATTCCACTCATAGGTATGAACCCCAAGGGAATGTGTCCCCACAAAGTTTGTTCATGAATATTCATGACAGCCCCCAAAATGGAAGCAGCTCAAAAGTTCATCAACTGAAAAATGGATGAAAATAATGTGATACATGCATACAATGGAATATTATTCAAATAAGGATCGGTTAGAGAACTGACATGCCATATAGGTAAAATTAAAAAATAATAATAAAAAAATAGGGCTGGGGGTGTAGCTCAGAAGTAGTATGCTCCTGGATTCAATTCTCAGTAGCATAAAAAATGGTAAATAAAAATAAAGCAGGGCATGATGGCACATGCCTATACTGCCAGTACTTGGGAGGCTCAGATAGGAGGATGCCAGGTTGGAGAACAGTCTCAGCAACATAGTGAGACCCTGTTTCAAAATTAAAAATAGGGCTTGGAGGTGCAGCTCAGAGGTAGAATGTCCCTGGGTCATTCCCCGGTACTAAAAAAAAAACAAATAAAAAATCAACTAAGAGAATAAAAAGAAAAGAAAAACGAACAATGAAAAGAAACAACCCAATTTAAAAGTGGGCAATGGGTCAGAGGCATTGCTCAGAGGTCCAGCCCTTGCCTCCCACATAGGAGGTCCTGGATCCATCCCCAGCATGGCGGGGGATTCTTCTCAAAGCTAAGCAGTGACCAGCAGTCTGAGAACGTGTTGACAGTCAGTCATTGGGAAAACGCAAGTGAAACCACAACCAGGTAGCACTGCACACCAGCTGAGACGGCTAGAGTCAAATGGAAATAATAAAGCTGGCATCGTGGTGCTTGTAATCCTAGTGCTTGGGAGGCTGACGCAGGAGGATCGCCGGTTCCTGGCCAGCCTCAGCAACCTAGCATGCCCTGCACAACTTAGTGAGAACAGGTTTCAACATTAAAAAAAAAAAAGAAATAAAATAGTCTCAGGTGAGAGTTAGGTCAGAGGTATACTGCTTTTGGTTTTATGCCCCATGACCACAAAAATAAAATGACAGAACAAGAAAAGGCAGTAACAAGTATTTCAAGGACGTGGAGGAATCAGAACCCTCATCCATTGCTGGTGGGATTGCAAAATGGGCAGATACTTTGGAAAATAGTTTGGCAATTTTTCAAAACTTAAACATGAGATACCACAGGGCCTAGCAATTCCACTCATAGGTAAGAACCCCAGGGAAATGAAGAGATGTGTCCCCACAAAAGTTTGCTCATGAATATTCATGACAGCCCAAAGAATGGAAGCAGCTCAAATGTTCATCAGTGGATAAATGGATGAAAATAATGTGATACATGCATCCAATGAAATATTTTTAACTAAGAAGAGGATAAAGTACTGATATGCCTTGCAGATAAAATAAAAAAATAATAATTAGGGCTGGGGGTTTAACTCAGAGGTAGAATGCTGGTGGGTTCAATTACCAGTACAGTTAAAATAAGTAAATAACAACAAAAAAAAAAGGCTGGGCATAGTTCACATGTCTATAGTACCAGTACTTGGGAGGCTGAGTTAGGAGGATCACAGGTTCAAGACCAGTCTCAGCAAAGGAGTGAAACCCAATTTCTTTTTTTTGTTTGCGGTGCTAGGGATTGAACCCAGGGGCAATCTACCTCCAAGATACACCCCCAGCCATATTTTTATTCTTTATTTTGAAACAGGGTCTCACTAAGTTGCGGAGGGCCTCACCAAGTACCACAGGCTGGCCATGAACCCGTACTTTCCTGTCTCAGCCTCCCAAGTACTGGGATTACATGCGTGTGCCACCAAGCCTGGCTGTGAAAACCAATTTTAAAAAAAATAGCGCTTGGAGGTACAGTTCAGAGGTAGAATGCCCCTGAGTTCAATACCCAGTACAATAAAAACAAACAAACAAATAAATAAGAGGATAAATATAAAAGAGAAATAAACAATGAAAAGAAATAACCCAATTTAAAAGTGGGCAATGGGTCAGAGGCATTGCTCAGTGGTCCAGCCCTTGCCTCCCACAGAGGAGGTCCTGGATCCATCCCCAGCATGGCGGGGGATTCTTCCCAAAAGCTAAGCAGGGGCCAACAGCATCCGAAAGAGTGTTGACCGTCAGTCATTGGGAAAACACAGGTGAAACCACGACCAGGTAACACTGGACACCAGCTGAGACGGCTAGAGTCAAATAGCAATAATAAAGGTGGGGTGGTGGGGCACACTCATAATCCTAGTACTTGGGTGGCTGATACAGGAGGATCACTGGTATTTGGCCAGCTTCAGAAACTTATACGCCCTCCACAACTTAGTGAGAGCATGTTTCAAAAATAAAAAAAATTATAATAAAAAAAGAAAATAGTCTCAGGTGAGGTTAGCTCAGAGGTAGGATACATCTGGGTTCATGCCCCAGGACCACAAAAATAAAATACCATAACATGAAAAGACAGTAACAAGTATTTCAAGGGCGTGGAGGAATCAGAACCCTCATCCATTGCTGGTGGGAATGCAAAACGGGCAGATACTTTGGAAAATAGTTTGGCAATTTCGCAAAAGTTAAACGTGAGATACCACAGGGCCTAGCCATTCCACTCATATGTAGGAATCCCAGGGAAATGAAGAGATGTGTCCCCACAAAGTTTGCTCATGAATATTCATGACAGTCCCCAAAACGAAGAAACTCAAATGTTCATCAACTGATAAATGGAAGAAAATACCACCGTGGAAAACAGTATGGAGGACGCTCAGACGAATGGGAGTGAACCTACCATAGGATCCAGCAATACCACTTCTGCGTATCTACCCAAAAGAATGGAAACCAAACTATCAGACCGACGCATGTGTATCTATGTTTATAGCTGCACAATTCACAATTGCCAAACTATGGAAGCAGCCAAGATGTCCATCGACAGATGAATGGATTACAAAACTATGGGATATGTACACAATGGAATTTTACTCAGCCATAAAGAGAACAAAATCATGTTACTTGCAGGAAAATGGATGCAACTGGAAAACATTATGTTAAGTGAGATTAGCCAGTCACAAAGAGTAAAAAAGCATATGTTCTCCCTAATATGCGGATGCTAGGGAGAAGATAAGGCATAAGAGGGTCTCCAGCTGAAAAGGAGACCCTCAATAAGCAAAGAAGTTGATTTAATCGAAGGGGAGGCGTGGGGAGGGAGGACACCCTAAGGCACATGATGTACTTTCACAACTCTCCTGCTTCTGGGTTCATTCTTCAGGATCACAAAAATAAAATATCATAACATGCAAAGGCAGTAAAAGGTTTTTCAAGGGCGTGGAGGAATCAGAACCCTCATCCATTGCTGGCAGGAATGCAAAATGGGCAGATACTTTGGAAAATACTTTGGCGATTTCGCAAAAGTTAAAGGTGAGATACCACAGGGCCTAGCAATTCCACTCATAGGTATGAACCCCAGGGAAATGAAGAGATGTGTCCCACAAATGTTTGCTCATGAATATTCATGACAGCTCAAAGAATGGAAGCAGCTCAAATGTTCATCAACTGATAAATGGATGAAAATAAAGTGATACCTGCATACAATGGAATATTATTAACTAAGAAGAGGATAAAGTACTGACATGCCTTACAGCAAAAACTTTAAGAATAGTATGCAAGCCGGGCGTGGTGGCGCACGCTTGAAATCCCAGCATTCGGGGGGCTGAGCCCGGAGGATCCGGATTCGAGGCCAGCCTCAGCTACCTACTGAGGCACTCCCCAACTTAGTGAGACCTGGTTTCAAAATAAAGAATAAAAAATAGGGCTGGGGGTTTAGCTCGGAGGTAGAATGCCCCTGAGTTCAATCCCCAGTACTGCAAAAAAAAGAGAATAGTATGCAAATCAGGCCTGCAAACTGTAAATAAAAAATAAAATGTTAAAAAAAACAAATAAAATAGTCTCAGGAAGGGGTAGCTCAGAGGTACAATGGTTCTGTGTTCATGCCCCAGAACCACAAAAATCAAATAACACAACATGAAAAGACAGTAACAAGTATTTCAAGGACGTGGAGAAATCAGAACCCTCATCCATTGCTGGCGGGAATGAAAAATGGGCAGATACTTTGGAAAATAGTTTGGCGATTTCGCAAAAGTTAAAGGTGAGATAGCACCGGACTTAGCAATTCCACTCATAGGTAAGAACCCCAGGGAAATGAAGAGATGTGTCCCCACAAATGTTTGCTCATGAATATTCATGACAGCCCAAAGAATGGAAGCAGCTCAAATGTTCATCAGCTGATAAATGGATGAAAATAATGTGATATATGCATCCAATGGAATATTATTAACTAAGGATAGGATAAAGTACTGACATGCCTTACACAAGGAGAACTTTAAGAATAGTATGCAAGACAGGAGCAGTGGCGCATACCTGTAATCCCAGTACCTGGGAGACTGAGACAGGAGGATTGCAGGCTTGAGGACAGCTCAGTAACCTAGCAAGACTCTCTTTCAAAACATAAAATTAAAAAAGGATGGAGGGTGTAGTTTGGAAGTAGAATGCCCTAGGTACCATCCCCAGTACCATTCCCCCCCCCATCAGACACACAAAGAATATTATGCAAATTGAAACAGAGAAGGTAGTAACAAAAGACAGCATATGGTATGAATCCATTTCTATGAAGTATAAAAGTCCAGAAGAGGCAAATTTGCAGAGACAGAAAGTCAATGCCTGGCTGCCCATTGCTGAGAGAGAGGAAGAAATGGGTTAGCTGCTGGTGGGGACACATTTCTTTTGGGGACTGATGATGACATTCTGGTATTAAGTTACTGGTGATAGTTGCACAGATTTGTGAATGTAATTACAAAACACTCACCAGGCATGGTGGTGCACACCTGTAATCCCAGTACCTGGGAGGGTGAGATAGGAGAATCATAGGTTCACTGTCTGCCTCAGCAACTTAGCAAGGCCCTGTTTTATTATTTATTAATAATGATAATAATAATAATAATAAAAATAGGGCTGGGGTTTAGCTTAGAGGTAGAACGTCCCTAGGTTCAATTCCTAGTACCATCAAAATAAGTAAATAAAAAATGAAGCAGGGCATAGTGGCACATGCCTGTTGTAACAGTACTTGGGAGGCTGACATAGGAGGATCGCTGGTTCTTGGCCAGCCTCAGCAACCTAGCATGCCCTCCACAACTTAGTGAGGGCATGTTTCAATAATAATAATAATAAAAATAATAATAAAAGAAATATAATAGTCTCAGGTGAGAGGTCAGAGGTACAATGCTTCTGGTTTCATGCACCAGGACCACAAAAATAAAATAACATAACATGAAAGGACAGTAACAAGTATTGAAAGTGCGTGGAGGAATCAGAACCCTCATCCATTGCTGGCAGGATTGCAAAATGGGCAGATACTTTGGAAAATAGTTTGGTGATATCGCAAAAGTTAAACGTGAGATACCACAGGACCTCGCAATTCCACTCATAGGTATGAACCCCAGGGAAATGAAGAGATGTGTCCCACAAATGTTTGCTCATGAATATTCATGACAGCCCTATTAATGGAAGCAGCTCAAATGTTCATCAACTGATAAATGGATGAAAATAATGTGATATATGCATCCAATGGAATATTATTAACTAAAAGGATAAAGTACTGACATGCCTTACAGCAAAGAGAACTTTAAGAATAGTATGCAAGCCAGGTGTGGTGGCACATGCCTGTAATCCCAGTACTTGGGAGACAGACAGGAGGATTGCAGGCTTTAGGACAGTCTCAGTAACCTAGCAAGACTGTTACAAAACAAAAAATTTAAAAAGAGCGGAGGGTGTAGCTTGGAGGTAGAGTGCCTTGGGTTCCATCCCCAGTACCCTTCACCCACCCACACACACACAAAAGAATATTATGCAAATTGACACAAAGTAAGTAGTAACAAAGACAGCATATTGTATGAACCATTTGTATAACGTATAAAAGTCCAGAAGAGGCAAATTTGCAGAGACAGAAAGTCAGTGACCGGCTGCCCATTGCTGAGAGAGAGGAAGAAATGGGCTGTCTGCTGGTGGGGACACCTTTCTTTTGGGGACTGATGATGACATTCTGGTATTAAGTTACTGGTGACATTTGGACAGATTTGTAAGTGTAATTTAAAAACCACTCGCCAAGCATGGCGGTGCACATCTGTAATTCTTGGGAGACTGAGACAAGAGGATCGCAGGTTCATGGCCAGTCTCAGCAACTCATCGAGGCCCAGTTTTAAAATAAAAAAGTAATAATAAAAAAAATAAGGATGGAGGTGTAGCTGGGAGGAAGAATGTCCCTGGGTTCAATTCCTAGTACCATAAAAATAAGTAAATAGAAAATAAAGCTGGGCATGATGGCACATGCCTAAATAACAGCTCTTGGGAGGCTGAGATAGGAGGATCACAGGTTGGAGAACAGTCTCTGCACCATAGTGAGACCCTGCTTCAAAATGAAAAAGAGGGCTTGAAGGTTCAGCTCAAAGGTAGAATGCCCCTGTGTTCAATCTCAGTACTAAAAAACCAAACAAATAAAAAATTAACTAAGAGAAGAAAAATGAACAATGATAAGAAATAATCCAATTTAAAAGTGGGC